>CAJUXJ010000737.1:0-73986 GCA_910589775.1 Avena eriantha | reverse complement strand
TAGGAAACCCTCAAGAACTTGCATGTGGCCCTAGCACATGCATGGAGGTGTGGTGTTGTGTTGAAACATGCAAAACCTAGTCCCCGGTGGATGTGTCCCCCTTCGGATGCATGCGCTTTAACCTGAAAGGAAGGCGCTGGACTTATATAAGGGGGAAACCCTGTTCTGGTGAAACCGGGTAGGATACTACCGCACCTTGTGAAACAAGATGGTTTCACATCATCATATGACCTAAAAACCCAAAACAAGGAGAGCTACGCCGGGCTACCCCTGTTAGAGGAACGTCTAGGGGGGTAGACGATCCGAGGCCCTCAGATTAGGCTTCCGCGACAAACCGCGCTCCGGGCGTAGGAAACCCTTAAGAACTTGCATGTGGCCCTAGCACATGCATGGAGGTGTGGTGTTGTGTTGAAACATGCAAAACCTAGTCCCCGAGTTTGAATGGATGTGTCCCCTATCGCATGCCTGCGCTGTAACCTAAAAGGGAAGGTTCTGGACTTATATAAGGGGGAAACTCCCCGTTCCGGTGAAACCGGGTAGGATACTGTCGCACCTTGTGAACCAACATGGTTTTACATCATTATATGACCTAAACAAACACAAAACAAGAGAGAGCTATGCCGGGCTACCCCTGTCAGAGGAACGTCTAGGGGGTTAGACGATCCGAGGCCACAGATCAGGGTTCCGCGGCAAACCGCGCTCCGGGTGTAGGAAACCCTTAAGAACTTGCATTTGGCCCTAGCACATGCATGGAGGTGTGGTGTTGTGTTGAAACATGCAAACCCTAGTCCCCGAGTTGCATGGATGTGTCCCGTTCGCATCCATGCGCTGTAACCTAAAGGGAAGGTTCTGAACTTATATAAGGGGGAAAGTCCTCGTTCCGGTGAACCCGGGTAGGATACTTCGCACATTGTGAACCAACATGGTTTTACATCATCATATGACCTAACAAACACAAAACAAGAGAGAGCTACGTGGGGCTACCCCTATCAGAGCAACGTCTAGGGGTAGACGATCCGAGGCCCACAGATTAGGGTTCCGCGGCAAACCGTGCTCCGGGACGTAGGAAACCCTCAAGAACTTGCATGTGGCCCTAGCACATGCATGGAGGTGTGGTGTTGTGTTGAAACATGCAAAACCTAGTCCTCGGGTTGCATGGATGTGTCCCCCTTCGCATGCATACGCTGTAACCTAAAAGGGAAGGTTCTGGACTTATATAAGGGGGAAACTCCCCATTTCGGTGAAACCGGGTAGGATACTGCCGCATCTTGTGAACCACATGGTTTTACATCATCATATGACCTAAAAAAACACAAAACAAGAGAGAGCTACGCCGGGCTACCCCTGTCAGAGGAACGTCTAGGGGGGTAGACGATCCGAGGCCCTCAGATTAGGCTTCCGTGACAAACCGCGCTCCGGGGCGTAGGAAACCCTTAAGAACTTGCATGTGGCCCTAGCACATGCATGGAGGTGTGGTGTTGTGTTGAAACATGCAAAACCTAGTCCCCGAGTTGCATGGATGTGTCCCCCATCGCATGCATGCGCTGTAACCTAAAAGGGAAGGTTCTAGACTTATAGAATGGGGAAACTCCTCGTTCCGGTGAAACCGGGTAGGATACTGCCGCACCTTGTGAACCAACATGGTTTTACATCATCATATGACCTAAACAAACACAAAACAAGAGAGAGCTATGCCGGGCTATCCCGGTCAGAGGAACGTCTAGGGGGGTAGACGATCCGAGGCCCACAGATCAGGGTTCCGCGGTAAACCGCGCTCCGAGGCGTAGGAAACACTCATGAACTTACATGTGGCCCTAGCACATGCATGGAGGTGTGGTGTTGTGTTGAACATGCAAAACCTAGTCCCCGGGTGGATATGTCCCCCTTCGCATGCTTGCGCTGTAACCTAAAAGGGAAGGTTCTGGACTTATATAAGGGGGAAACTCCCTATTCTGGTGAAACCGGGTAGGATACTGCCGCACCTTGTGAACCAACATGGTTTTACATCATCATATGACCTAAACAAACACAAAACAAGAGAGAGCTACGCCGGGTTACGCCTGCCAGAGGAACGTTTAGGGGGTAGACGATCCAAGGCCCACAGATTAGGGTTCCGCGGCAAACCGCGCTTCGGGGCGTAGGAAACCCTTAAGAACTTGCATGTGTCCCTAGGACATGCATGGAGGTGTGGTGTTGTGTTGAAACATGCAAAACCTAGTCCCCGAGTTGCATGGATGTGTCCCCCATCGCATGCATGCACTGTAACCTAAAAGGGAAGGTTCTGGACTTATATAAGGGGGAAACTCCCCGTTCCGGTGAAACCGAGTAGGTACATCGCACCTTGTGAACCAAAATGGTTTTACATCATCATATGACCTAAACAAACACAAAACAAGAGAGAGCTACGCCGGGCTACCCCTGTCAGAGGAACGTCTAGCCGGTTAGACGATCCGAGGCCCACAGATCAGGGTTCCGCGGCAAACCGTGCTCCGGGGCGTAGGAAATCCTTAAGAACTTGCATGATGCCCTAGCAAATGCATGGAGGTGTGGTGTTGTGTTGAAACATGCAAAACCTAGTCCCCAGGTTGCATGGATGTCTCCCCCTTCGCATGCATGCACTATAACCTAAAAGGGAAGGTTCTGGACTTATTTAAGGGGGAAACTCCCCGTTCCGGTGAAACCGGGTAGGATACTGCCGCACCTTGTGAACCAACATGGTTTTACATCATCATATGACCTAAACAAACACAAAACAAGAGAGAGCTACGCCGGGCTAACCCCTGTCAGAGGAACGTCTAGGGGGTAAACGATCTGAGGCCAACAGATCAGGGTTCCGCGCCAAATCGCGCTCTGGGCGTAGGAAACCCTCAAGAACTTGCATGTGGCCCTAGAACATGCATGGAGGTGTGGTGTTGTGTTGAAACATGAAAAACCTAGTCCCAGGGTGGATGTGTCCCCCTTCGCATGCATGCGCTGTAACCTAAAAGGGACGGTTCTGGACTTATATAAGGGGGAAACTCCCTGTTCCGGTAGACGATCCGAGGCCCACAGATCAGGGTTCCGTGGCAAACCGCACTCCGGGGCCTAGGAACCCCTTAAGAACTTGCATGTGGCCCTAACACAGGCATGGAGGTGTGGTGTTGTGTTGAAACATGAAAAACCAAGTCCTCGGGTTGCATGGATGTGTCCCCCTTCGCATGCATGCGCTGTAACTTAAAAGGGAAGGTTCTGGACTTATATAAGGGGGAAACTTCCTGTTTCGGTGAAACCGGGTAGAATACTGCCGCACCTTGTGAACTAACATGGTTTTACATCATCATATGACCTAAACAAACACAAAACAAGAGAGATCCACGCCAGGCTACCGCTCTCAGAGGAACGTCTAGGGGGTAGACCATCCGAGGCCCACAGATTAGGGTTCCTTGGCAAACCGCGCTCCGGGGTGTAGGAAAACCTTAAGAACTTGCATGTGGCCCTAGCACATGCATGAAGGTGTGGTGTTGTGTTGAAACATGCAAAACCTAGTCCTCGGGTTGCATGGATGTGTCCCCCTTCGCATGCATGCGTTGTAACCTAAAAGGGAAGGTTCTGGACTTATATAAGGGGGAAACTCCCTGTTCTGGTGAAACCGGGTAGGATACTGCCGCACCTTGTGAACCAACATGGTTTTACATCATCATATGACCGAAACAAACACAAAATAAGAGAGAGCTACGCCGGGCTACCCCTGTCAGAGGAACGTCTAGGGGGGTAGATGATCTGAGGCCCACAGATCAGGGTTCCGCGGCAAACCGCACTCCGGAGCGTAGGAAACCCTCAAGAACTTGCATGTGGCCGTAGCACATGCATGGAGGTGTGGTGTTGTGTTGAAACATGCAAAACCTAGTCCCCGGGTTGCATGGATGTGTCCCCCTTCGCATGCATGCGCTGTAACCTAAAAGGGAAGGTTCTGGACTTATATAAGGGGGAAACTCCCTGTTCCGGTGAAACCGGGTAGGATACTGCCGCACCTTGTGAACCAACATGGTTTTACATCATCATATGACCTAAACAAACACAACACAATAGGGAGCTAAGCCGGGCTACCCCTGTCAGAGGAACGTGTAGGGGGTAGACGATCCGAGGCCCACAGATCAGGGTTCCGCGGCAATCCGTGCTCCGTGGCGTAGGAAACCCTTAAGAACTTGCATGTGGCCCTAGCACATGCATGGAGGTGTGGTGTTGTGTTGAAACATGCACAACCTAGTCCCCGGGTTGCATGGATGTGTCCCCCTTCGCATGCATGCGCTGTAACCTAAAAGGGAAGGTTCTGGACTTATATAAGGGGGAAACTCCCTGTTCCGGTAGACGATCCGAGGCCCACAGATCAGGGTTCCGTGGCAAACCGCACTCCGGGGCCTAGGAACCCCTTAAGAACTTGCATGTGGCCCTAACACAGGCATGGAGGTGTGGTGTTGTGTTGAAACATGAAAAACCTAGTCCTCGGGTTGCATGGATGTGTCCCCCTTCGCATGCATGCGCTGTAACTTAAAAGGGAAGGTTCTGGACTTATATAAGGGGGAAATTCCCTGTTTCGGTGAAACCGGGTAGGATACTGCCGCACCTTGTGAACTAACATGGTTTTACATCATCATATGACCTAAACAAACACAAAACAAGAGAGATCCACGCCAGGCTACCCCTGTCAGAGGAACGTCTAGGGGGTAGACGATCCGAGGCCCACAGATTAGGGTTCCTTGGCAAACCGCGCTCCGGGGTGTAGAAAAACCTTAAGAACTTGCATGTGGCCCTAGAATATGCATGGAGGTGTGGTGTTGTCTTGAAACATGCAAAACCTCGTCCCCGGGTTGCATGGATGTGTCCCCCTTCACATGCATGCGCTGTAACCTAAAAGCGAAAGTTCTGGACTTATTTAAGGGGGAAACTCCCCGTTCCGGTGAAACCGGGTAGGATACTGCCGCACCTTTTGAACCAACATGGTTTTACATCATTATATGACCTAAACAAACACAAAACAAGAGAGAGCTACGCCGGGCTACCCCTGTCAGAGGAACGTCTAGGGGGTAAACGATCTGAGGCCCACATATCAGGGTTCCGCGCCAAATCGCGCTCCGGAGCATAGGAACCCCTCAAGAACTTGCATGTGGCCCTAGCACATGCATGGAGGTGTGGTGTTGTGTTCAAACATGCAAAACCTAGTCCTCGGGTTGCATGGATGTGTCCCCCTTCGCATGCATGCGTTGTAACCTAAAAGGGAAGGTTCTGGACTTATATAAGGGGGAAACTCCCCATTCCGATGAAACCGGGTAGCATACTGCCGTACGTTGTGAACCAGCATGGTTTTACATCATCATATGACCTAAACAAAGACAAGACAAGGGAGAGCTACGCCGGGTTACCCCTGTCAGAGGAATGTCTAGGGGTGTAGACGATCCGAGGCCCACATATCAGGGTTCCGCGGCAATCCGCGCTCTGGGGCGTAGGAAACCCTCAAGAACTTGCATGTGGCCCTAGCACATGCATGGAGGTGTGGTGTTGTGTTGAAACATGCACAACCTAGTCCCCGGGTTGCATGGATGTGTCCCCCTTCGCATGCATGCGCTGTAACCTGAAAGGGAAGGTTCTGAACTGATATAAGGGGGAAACTCCTCGTTCCGGTGAAACCGGGTAGGATACTGCCGCACCTTGTGAACCAACATGGTTTTACATCAGCATATGACCTAAACAAACATAAAACAAGACAGAGCTATGCCGGGCTACCCCTGTCAGAGGAACGTCTAGGGGGGGGGGTAGACGATCCGAGGCCCACAGATTAGGGTTCCGCGGCAAGCCGCACTCCGGGGCGTAGGAAACCCTCAAAAACTTGCATGTGGCCTTAGCACATGCAAGGAGGTGTGGTGGTGTGTTGAAACATGCAAAACCTAGTCCCGGGGCGGATGTGTCCCCCTTTGCATGCATGCACTGTAACCTAAAAGGGAAGGTTCTGGACTTATATAAGGGGGAAACTCCCCGTTCCGGTGAAACCGGGTAGGATACTGCCGCACCTTGTGAACCAACATGGTTTTACATCATCATATGACCTAAACAAACACAAAACAAGAGAGAGCTACGCCGGGCTACCCCTTTCAGAGGAACGTCTAGGGGGTTAGACGATCCGAGGCCCACAGATCAGGGTTCCACGGCAAACCGCGCTCCGGGGCGTAGGAAACCCTTAAGAACTTGCAGGTGGCCCTAGCACATGCATGGAGGTGTGGTGTTGTGTTGAAACATGCAAAACCTAGTCCCCAGGTTGCATGGATGTGTCCCCCTTCGCATGCATGTGCTGTAACCTAAAAGGGAAAGTTCTGAACTTATATAAGGGGGAAACTCCTCGTTCCGGTGAAACCGGGTAGGATACTACCGCAGCTTGTGAACCAATATGGTTTTACATCATCATATGACCTAAACAAACACAAAACAAGAGAGAGCTATGCCGGGCTACCCCTGTCAGACCAACGTCTATGGGGTAGACGATCCGAGGCCCACAGATTAGGGTTCCGCGGGAAACCATGCTTCGGGGGGTAGGAAACCCTCAAGAACTTGCGTGTGGCCCTAGCACATGCATGGAGGTGTGGTGTTGTGTTGAAACATGAAAAACCGAGTCCCCGGGTTGCATGGATGTGTCCCCCTTCGCATGCATGCGCTGTAACCTAAAAGGGATGGTACTGGACTTATATAAGGGGGAAACTCCTTGTTCCGGTGAAACCGGGTAGGATACTAACGCTCCTTGTGAACCAACATGGTTTTACATCATCATATGACCTAAACAAACACAAAACAAGAGAGAGCTACGTCGGGTTACCCCTGTCAGAGGAACGTCTAGGGGGTAGACGATTCGAGGCCCACAGATCAGGGTTCCACGGCAAACCGCGCTCTAGGGCGTAGGAAACCCTCAAGAACTTGCATGTGGCCCTAGCACATGCATGGAGGTGTGGTGTTGTGTTGAAACATGAAAAACCTAGTCCCCGGGTGGATGTGTCCCCCTTCGCATGCATGCGCTATAACCTAAAAGGGAAGGTTCTGGACTTATATAACGGGGAAACTCCCCGTTCCGGTAGACGATCCGAGGCCCACAGATCAGGGGTCAGCGGCAAACCGCGCTCCGAGGCATAGGAAACCCTTAAGAACTTGCATGTGGCCCAAGCACATGCATGGAGGTGTGGTGTTGATTTGAAACATGCAAAACCTAGTCCCCGGGTTGCATGGATATGTCCCCCTTCGCATCAATGCACTATAACCTAAAAGGGAAGGTTCTGGACTTATATAAGTGGGAAACTACCTGTTCCGGTGAAACCGGGTAGGATACTGCCGCACCTTGTGAACCAACATGGTTTCACATCATCATATCACCTAAGCAAACAAAAACAAGAGAGAGCTATGCCGGGCTACCCCTGTTAGAAGAACGTCTAGGGGGTAGACGATCTGAGGCCCACAGATCAGGGTTCCACGGCAAACCGCGCTCCGGGGCATAGGAAACCCTCAAGAACTTGCATGTGGCCCTAGCAAATGCATGGAGGTGTGGTGTTGTGTTGAAACATGCAAAACCTAGTCCACGGGTGGATGTGTATCCCTTCGCATGCATGCGCTGTAACCTAAAAGGGAAGGTTCTGGACTTATATAAGGGGGAAACTCCCTGTTCCGGTGAAACCGGGTAGGATAGTGCCGCACCTTGTGAACGAACATGGTTTTACATCATCATATAACCTAAACAAACACAAAACAAGAGAGAGCAACGCCGGGCTACCCCTGTCTGAGGAACGTCTAGGGGGGTAAACGATCCGAGGCCCACAGATCAGGGTTCCGGGGCAAACCGCGCTCCGGAGCCTAGGAAACCCTCAAGGACTTGCATGTGACCCTAGCACAAGCATGGAGGTGTGGTGTTGTGTTGAAACATGCAAAACCTAGTCCCCGAGTGGATGTGTCCCCCTTCACATGCATGCGCTGTAACCTAAAACGGAAGGTTCTGGACTTATATAAGGGGGAAACTCCCCGTTCTGGTGAAACCGGGTAGGATACTACCGCACCTTGTGAACCAACATGGTTTTACATCATCATATGACCTAAACAAACACAAAACAAGAGATAGCTATGCCGGGCTACCCCTGTCAGAGGAACGTCTAGGGGGGTAGACGATCAGAGGCCCACATATCAGGGTTCCGCGGCAAACCGCGCTCCGGGGCGTAGGAAACCCTCAAGAACTTGGATGTGGCCCTTGCACATGCATGGAGGTGTGGTGTTGTGTTGAAACATGCAAAACCTAGTCCCCGGGTGGATGTGTTCCCCTTCGCATGCATGCGCTGTAACATAAAAGGGAAGGTTCTAGACTTATATAAGGGGAAACTCCCCGTTCTGGTGAAACCGGGTAGGATACGGCCGCACCTTGTGAACCAACATGGTTTTACATCATCATATGACTTAAACAAAAACAAAACAAGAGAGACAAACGCGGGCTACCCCTGTCTGAGGAACGTCTAGGGGGGTAGACGATCCGAGGCCCATAGATCAGGGTTCCGTGGCAAACCGCGCTCTAGGGCGTAGGAAACCTTAAAGACTTGCATGTGGCCCTAGCACATGCATGGAGGTGTGGTGTTGTGTTGAAACATGCACAACCTAGTTCCCGGGTGAATGTGTCCCCCTTCGCATGCATGCGCTGTAACCTAAAAGGGAAGGTTCTGGACTTATATAAGGGTGAAACTCCCCGTTCCGGTGAAACCGGGTAGGATACTGCCGCATCTTGTGAACCAACATGGTTTTACATCATCATATGACCTAAAAAAACACAAAACAAGAGAGAGCTATGCCAGGCAACCCCTGTCAGAGGAACGTCTAGGGGGTAGACGATCTGAGGCCCACAGATCAGGGTTCCGCGGCAAACCGCGTTCTGGGGCGTAAGAAACCCTCAAGAACTTGCATGTGGCCCTAGCACATGCATGGAGGTGTGGTGTTGTGTTGAAACATGGAACACCTAGTCCCCGAGTTGCATGGATGTGTCCCCGTTCGCATGCATGCGCTGTAACCTAAAAGGGAAGGTTCTGGACTTATATAAGGGGGAAACTCCCTGTTCCGGTGAAACCGGGTAGGATACTGCCGCACCTTGTGAACCAACATGGTTTTACATCATCATATGACCTAAATAAACATAAAACAAGAGAGAGCTACGTCGGGCTACCCCTGTCAGAGGAACGTCTAGGGGGGTAGACGATCCGAGGCCCACAGATCAGGGTTCCGCGGCAAACCACGCTCCGGGGCGTAGGAAACCCTTAAGAACTTGCATGTGGCCCTAGCACATGCATGGAGCTGTGGTGTTGTGTTGAAACATGCAAAACCTAGTCCCCAGGTTGCATGGATGTGTCCCCCTTTGCATGCATGCGCTGTAACCTAAAAGGGAAGGTTTTGGAATTATATAAGGGGGAAACTCCCTGTTCTGGTGAAACCGGGTAGGATACTGCCACACCTTGTGAACCAACATGGTTTTACATAATCATATGACTTTAACAAACACAAAACAAGAGAGAGCTACGCCGGGCTACCCTGTCAGAGGAACGTCTAGGGGGGTAGACGATCCGAGGCCCACAGATCAGGGTTCCGCGGCAAACCACGCTCCGGGGCGTAGGAAACCCTCAAGAACTTGCATATGGCCCTAGCACATGCATGGAGGTGTGGTGTTGGGCTGAAACATGCAAAACCTAGTCCCCGGGTGGATGTGTCCCCCTTCGCATGCATGCGCTGTAACCTAAAAGGGAAGGTTCTAGACTTATATAAGGGGGAAACTCCCTATTCCGGTGAAACCGGGTAGGACACTGCCGCACCTTGTGAAGCAACATGGTTTTACATCATCATATTACCTAAACAAACAGAAAACAAGAGAGAGCTACGCTGGGCTACCCTGTCTGAGGAACGTCTAGGGGGGTAGACGATCCGAGGCCCACAGATCAGGGTTCCACGGCAAACCGCGCTCCGGAGCGTAGGAAACCCTCAAGAACTTGCATGTGTCCCTAGAACATGCATGTAGGTATGGTGTTGTGTTGAAACATGCAAAACCTAGTCCCCGAGTGGATGTGTCCTCCTTCGCATCCATGCGCTGTAACCTAAAATGGAAGGTTCTTGACTTATATAAGGGGGAAACTTCCCGTTCTGGTGAAACCGGGTAGGATACTGCCACACCATTTGAACCAACATGGTTTTACATCATCATATGACCTAAACAAACACAAAACAAGAGAGAGCTACGCCGGGCTACCCCTGTCAGAGGAACCTCTAGGGGGTAGACGAGCTGAGGCCCACATATCAGGGTTCCGTGGCAAACCGCGCTCCGGGGCGTAGGAAACCCTCAAGAACTTGCATGTGGCCCTAGCACACGCATGGAGGTGTGGTGTTGTGTTCAAACATGCAAAACCTAGTCCCCGGGTGGATGTCTCCCCCTTCGCTTGCATCGCTGTAACCTAAAAGGGAAGGTTCTGGACTTATATAAGGGGGAAACTCCCTGTTCTGGTGAAACCAGGTAGGATACTGCCGCACCTTGTGAACAAACATGGTTTTACATCATCATATGACCTAAACAAAAACAAAACAAGAGAGAGCTACGCCGGGCTACCCCTTTCAGAGGAACATCTAGGGGGGTAGACGATCCGAGACCCACAGATTAGGGTTCCGCGGCAAACCGCGCTCCGGGGCGTAGGAAACCCTTAAGAACTTGCATGTGGCCCTAGCACATGCATGGAGGTGTGGTGTTGTGTTGAAACATGCAAAACCTAGTCCCCGAGTTGCATGGATGTGTGCCCCATCGCATGCATGCGCTGTAACCTCAAAGGGAAGGTTCTGGACTTATATAAGGGGGAAACTCCCCGTTCCGGTGAAACCGGGTAGGATACTGTCGCACCTTGTGAACCAACATGGTTTTACATCATCATATGACCTAAACAAATGCAAAACAAGAGAGAGCTACGCCGGGCTATCCCTGTCAGAGGAACGTCTAGGAGGTAGACGATCCGAGGCCCACAGATCAGAGTTCTGCGGCAAACCGCGCTCCGGGGCGTAGGAAACCCTTAAGAACTTGCATGTGGCCCTAGCACATGCATGGAGGTGTGGTGTTGTGTTGAAACATGCAAAACCTAGTCCTCGGGTTGCATGGATGTGTCCCCCTTTGCATGCATGCGCTGTAACCTGAAAGGGAAGGTTCTGAACTTATATAAGGTGGAAACTCCTCGTTCCGGTGAAACCGGGTAGGATACTGCCGCACCTTGTGAACTAACATGGTTTTACATTAGCATATGACCTAAACAAACAAAAAACAAGAGAGAGCTACGCCGGGCTACCCCTGTCAGAGGAACGTCTAGGGGGTAGACGATCCGAGGCGCACAAATCAGGGTTCCGCGGCAAGCCGCACTCCGGGGCGGAGGAAACCCTCAAAAACTTGCATGTGGCCTTAGCACATGCAAGGAGGTGTGGTGTTGTGTTGAAACATGCAAAACCTAGTCCCGAGGCGGATGTGTCCCCCTTTGCATGCATGCACTGTAACCTAAAAGGGAAGGTTCTGGACTTATATAAGGGGGAAACTCCCCGTTCCGGTGAAACCGGGTAGGATACTGCCGCACCTTGTGAACCAACATGGTTTTACATCAACATATGACCTAAACAAACACAAAACAAGAGAGAGCTACGCCAGGCTACCCCTGTCAGAGGAACGTCTAGGGGGCAGACGATCCGAGGCCCACAGATTAGGGTTCCGCGGCAAAACGCGCTCCGGGGCGTAGGAAACCCTCAAGAACTTGCATGTGTCCCTAGCACATGCATGGAGGTGTGGTGTTGTGTTGAAACATGCAAAACCTAGTCCCCGGGTTGCATGGATGTGTCCCCCTTCGCATGCATACGCTGTAACCTAAAAGGGAAGGTTCTGGACTTATATAAGGGGGAAACTCCCCGTTCCGGTTAAACCGGGTAAGATACTGCCGCACCTTGTGAACCAACATGGGTTTACATCATCATATGACCTAAACAAACAGAAAACAAGAGAGAGCTACGACGGGCTACCCCTGTCAGAGGAACGTCTAGGGGGAAGACGACCCGAGGCCCACAGATCAGCGTTCCGCGGCAAACCACGCTCTGGGGCGTAGGAAACCGTTAAGAACTTGCATGTGGCCCTAGGACATGTATGGAGGTGTGGTGTTGTGTTGAAACATGAAAAACCTAGTCCCCGGTTTGATGTCTCCCCCTTCGCATCCATGCACTATAACCTAAAAGGGAAGGTTCTAGACTTATATAAGGGGGAAACTTCCCGTTCCGGTGAAACCGGGTAGGATACTACCACACCTTGTGAACCAACATGGTTTTACATCATCATATCACCTAAACAAACACAAAACAAGAGAGAGCTATGCTGGGCTACCCCTGTCAGAGGAACGTCTAGGGGGTAGACGATCTGAGCCCCACATATCAGGGTTCCGCTGCAAACCGCGCTCCGGGGCGTAGGAAACCCTCAAGAACTTGCATGTGGCCATAGCACATGCATGGAGGTGTGGTGTTGTGTTGAAACATGAAAAACCTAGTCCCCGGGTGGATGTGTCCCCCTTCGCATGCATGCGCTGTAACCTAAAAGGGAAGGTTCTGGACTTATATAAGGGGGAAACTCCATGTTCCGGTGAAACCGAGTAGGATACTGCCGCACCTTGTGAACCAACATGGTTTTACATCATCATATGACCTAAACAAAAACAAAACAAGAGAGAGCTACGCCGGGATACCCCTTTCAAAGGAACGTCTAGGGGGGTAGACGATCCGAGGCCCACAGATTAGGGTTCCGCGGCAAACCGCGCTCCGAGGCGTAGGAAACCCTTAAGAACTTGCATGTGGACCTAGCACATGCATGGAGGTGTGGTGTTGTGTTGAAACATGCAAAACCTAGTCCCCGAGTTGCATGGATGTGTGCCCTATCGCATGCATACGCTGTAACCTAAAAGGGAAGGTTCTGGACTTACATAAGGGGGAAACTCCCTGTTCCGGTGAAACCGGGTAGGATACTGCCGCACCTTGTGAACCAACATGGTTTTACATCATCATATGACCTAAATAAACATAAAACAAGAGAGAGATACGTCGGGCTACCCCTGTCAGAGGAACGTCTAGGGGGTAGACGATCCGAGGCCCACAGATCAGGGTTCCGCGGCAAACCACGCTCCGGGGCGTAGGAAACCCTTAAGAACTTGCATGTGGCCCTAGCACATGCATGGAGCTGTGGTGTTGTGTTGAAACATGCAAAACCTAGTCCCCAGGTTGCATGGATGTGTCCCCCTTTGCATGCATGCGCTGTAACCTAAAAGGGAAGGTTTTGGAATTATATAAGGGGGAAACTCCCTGTTCCGGTGAAACCGGGTAGGATACTGCCGCACCTTGTGAACCAACATGGTTTTACATCATCATATGACCTAAACAAACATAAAACAAGAGAGAGCTATGCCGGGCTACCCTGTCAGAGGAACATCTAGGGGGTCGACTATCCGAGGCCCACATATCAGGGTTCCGCCGCAAACCGCGCTCCGGAGCGTAGGAAAACCTCAAGAACTTGCATGTGGCCCTAGCACATGCATGGAGGTGTGGTGTTGTGTTGAAACATGCAAAACCTAGTCCTCGGGTTGCATGTATGTTTCCCCCTTCGCATGCATGCGCTGTACCCTAAAAGGGAAGGTTCTGGACGTATATAAGGGGGAAACTCCCTCTTCCGGTGAAACCGGGTAGGATACTGCCGCACCTTGTGAACCAACATGGTTTTACATAATCATATGACTTTAACAAACACAAAACAAGAGAGAGCTACGCCAGGCTACCCTGTCAGAGGAACGTCTAGGGGGGTAGACGATCCGAGGCCCACAGATCAGGGTTCCGCGGCAAACCGCGCTCCGGGGCGTAGGAAACCCTCAAGAACTTGCATATGGCCCTAGCACATGCATGGAGGTGTGGTGTTGGGCTGAAACATGCAAAACCTAGTCCCCGGGTGGATGTGTCCCCCTTCGCATGCATGCGCTGTAACCTAAAAGGGAAGGTTCTAGACTTATATAAGGGGGAACCTCCCTATTCCAGTGAAACCGGGTAGGACACTGCCGCACCTTGTGAATCAACATGGTTTTACATCATCATATTACCTAAACAAACACAAAACAAGAGAGAGCTACGCTGGGCTACCCCTGTCTGAGGAACGTCTAGGGGGGTAGACGATCCGAGGCCCACAGATCAGGGTTCCACGGCAAACCCTCAAGAACTTGCATGTGTCCCTAGAACATGCATGGAGGTGTGGTGTTGTGTTGAAACATGCAAAACCTAGTCCCCGAGTGGATGTGTCCTCCTTCGCATCCATGCGCTGTAACCTAAAAGGGAAGGTTCTTGACTTATATAAGGGGGAAACTTCCCGTTCTAGTGAAACCGGGTAGGATACTGCCGCACCATTTGAACCAACATGGTTTTACATCATCATATGACCTAAACAAACACAAAACAAGAGAGAGCTACGCCGGGCTACCCCTGTCAGAGGAACCTCTAGGGGGTAGACGATCTGAGGCCCACATATCAGGGTTCCGTGGCAAACCGCGCTCCGGGGCGTAGGAAACCCTCAAGAACTTGCATGTGGCCCTAGCACACGCATGGAGGTGTGGTCTTGTGTTCAAACATGCAAAACCTAGTCCCCGGGTGGATGTCTCCCCCTTCGCTTGCATCGCTGTAACCTAAAAGGGAAGGTTCTGGACTTATATAAGGGGGAAACTCCCTGTTCTGGTGAAACCAGGTAGGATACTGCCGCACCTTGTGAACAAACATGGTTTTACATCATCATATGACCTAAACAAAAACAAAACAAGAGAGAGCTACGCCGGGCTACCCCTTTCAGAGGAACGTCTAGGGGGGGAGACGATCCGAGGCCCACAGATTAGGGTTCCGCGGCAAACCGCGCTCCGGGGCGTAGGAAACCCTTAAGAACTTGCATGTGGCCCTAGCACATGCATGGAGGTGTGGTGTTGTGTGGAAACATGCAAAACCTAGTCCCCGAGTTGCATGGATGTGTGCCCCATCGCATGCATGCGCTGTAACCTCAAAGGGAAGGTTCTGGACTTATATAAGGGGGAAACTCCCCGTTCCGGTGAACCCGGGTAGGATACTGTCGCACCTTGTGAACCAACATGGTTTTACATCATCATATGACCTAAACAAACACAAAACAAGAGAGAGCTACGCCGGGCTATCCCTGTCAGAGGAACGTCTAGGAGGTAGACGATGCGAGGCCCACAGATCAGAGTTCTGCAGCAAACCGTGCTCCGGGGCGTAGGAAACCCTTAAGAACTTGCATGTGGCCCTAGCACATGCATGGAGGTGTGGTGTTGTGTTGAAACATGCAAAACCTAGTCCTCGGGTTCCATGGATGTGTCCCCCTTCGCATGCATGCGCTGTAACCTAAAAGGGAAGGTTCTGGACTTATATAAGGGGGAAACTCCCTGTTCTGGTGAAACCGGGTAGGATACTGCCGCGCCTTGTGAACCAACATGGTTTTACATCATCATATGACCGAAACAAACACAAAATAAGAGAGAGCTACGCCGGGCTACCCCTGTCAGAGGAACGTCTAGGGGGGTAGACGATCTGAGGCCCACAAATTAGGGTTCCGCGGCAAACCGCGCTCCGGGGCGTAGGAAACCCTTAAGAACTTGCATGTGGCCCTAGCACATGCATGGAGGTGTGGTGTTGTGTTGAAACATGCAAAACCTAGTCCCGGGTTGCATGGATGTGTCCCCCTTTGCATGCATGCGCTGTAACGTGAAAGGGAAGGTTCTGAACTTATATAAGGGGGAAACTCCTCATTCTGGTGAAACCAGGTAGGATACTGCCGCACCTTGTGAACCAACATGGTTTTACATCAGCATATGACCTAAACAAACACAAAACAAGAGAGAGCTACGCCGGGCTAGCCCTGTCAGAGGAACGTCTAGGGGGGGGTAGACGATCCGAGGCCCACAAATCAGGGTTCCGCGGCAAGCCGCACTCCGGGGTGTAGGAAACCCTCAAAAACTTGCATGTGGCCTTAGCACATGCAAGGAGGTGTGGTGTTGTGTTGAAACATGCAAAACCTAGTCCCGGGGCGGATGTGTCCCCCTTTGCATGCATGCGCTGTAACCTAAAAGGGAAGGTTCTGGACTTATATAAGGGGGAAACTCCCCGTTCCGGTGAAACCGGGTAGGATACTATCGCACCTTGTGAACCAACATGATTTTACATCATCATATGACCTAAACAAACGCAAAACAAGAAAGAGCTACGCCGGGCTATCCCTGTCAGAGGAACGTCTAGGGGGTAGACGATCCGAGGCCCACAGATCAGAGTTCAGCGGCAAACCGCGCTCCGGGGCATAGGAAACCCTTAAGAACTTACATGTGGCCCTAGCACATGCATGGAGGTGTGGTGTTGTGTTGAAACATGCAAAACCTAGTCCCCGGGTTGCATGGATGTGTCCCCCTTTGCATGCATGTGCTGTAACGTGAAAGGGAAGGTTCTGAACTTATATAAGGGGGAAACTCCTCATTCTGGTGAAACCGGGTAGGATACTGCCGCACCTTGTGAACCAACATGGTTTTACATCAGCATATGACCTAAACAAACACAAAACAAGAGAGAGCTACGCCGGGCTAGCCCTGTCAGAGGAACGTCTAGGGGGGGGGGTAGACGATCCGAGGCCCACAAATCAGGGTTCCACGGCAAGCCACACTCCGGGGCGTAGGAAACCCTCAAAAACTTGCATGTGGCCTTAGCACATGCAAGGAGGTGTGGTGTTGTGTTGAAACATGCAAAACCTAGTCCCGGGGCGGATGTGTCCCCCTTTGCATGCATGCACTGTAACCTAAAAGGGAAGGTTCTAGACTTATATAAGGGGGAAACTCCCCGTTCCAGTGAAACCGGGTAGGATACTGCCGTACCTTGTCAACCAACATGGTTTTACATCATCATATGACCTAAACAAACACAAAACAAGAGAGAGCTACGCCGGGCTACCCCTATCAGAGGAACGTCTAGGGGGTAGACGATCCGAGGCCCACAGATTAGGGTTCCACGGCAAACCGCGCTCCGGGGCGTAGGAAACCCTCAAGAACTTGCATGTGTCCCTAGAACATGCATGGAGGTGTGGTGTTGTGTTGAAACATGCAAAACCTAGTCCCCGGGTTGCATGGATGTGTCCCCCTTTGCATGCATGTGCTGTAACGTGAAAGGGAAGGTTCTGAACTTATATAAGGGGGAAACTCCTCATTCTGGTGAAACCGGGTAGGATACTGCCGCACCTTGTGAACCAACATGGTTTTACATCAGCATATGACCTAAACAAACACAAAACAAGAGAGAGCTCCGCCGGGCTAGCCCTGTCAGAGGAACGTCTAGGGGGGGGTAGACGATTTGAGGCCCACAAATCAGGGTTCCGCGGCAAGCCGCACTCCGGGGCGTAGGAAACCCTCAAAAACTTGCATGTGGCCTTAGCACATGCTAGGAGGTGTGGTGTTGTGTTGAAACATGCAAAACCTAGTCCCGGGGCGGATGTGTCCCCCTTTGCATGCATGCACTGTAACCTAAAAGGGAAGGTTCTGGACTTATATAAGGGGGAAACTCCCCGTTCCGGTGAAACCGGGTAGGATACTGCCGCACCTTGTGAACCAACATGGTTTTACATCATCATATGACCTAAACAAACACAAAACAAGAGAGAGCTACGCCGGGCTACCCCTGTCAGAGGAACGTCTAGGGGGTAGATGATCCGAGGCCCACAGATTAGGGTTCCACGGCAATCCGCGCTCCGGGGCGTAGGAAACCCTCAAGAACTTGCATGTGTCCCTAGAACATGCATGGAGGTGTGGTGTTGTGTTGAAACATGCAAAACCTAGTCCCCGGGTTGCATGGATGTGTCCCCCTTCGCATGCATGCGCTGTAACCTAAAAGGGAAGGTTCTAGACTTATATAACAGAAAACTCCCTGTTACGGTTAAACCGGGTAGGATACTGCCGCACCTTGTGAACCAAAATGGTTTTACATCATCATATGACCTAAACAAACACAAAACAAGAGAGAGCTACGCCGGGCTACCCCTGTCAGAGGAACGTCTAGGGGGGTAGACGATCTAAGGCCCACAGATTAGGGTTCCGCGGCAAACCGTGCTCCAGGGCATAGGAAACCCTTAAGAACTTGCATGTGGCCCTAGCACATGCATGGAGGTGTGGTGTTGTGTGGAAACATGCAAAACCTAGTCCCCGGGTTGCATGGATGTGTCCCCCTTCGCATGCATGCGTTGTAACCTAAAAGGGAAGGTTCTGGACTTATATAAGGGGGAAACTCCCCGTTCCGGTGAAACCGGGTAAGATACTGCCGCACCTTGTGAACCAACATGGGTTTACATCATCATATGACCTAAACAAACAGAAAACAAGAGAGAGCTACGACGGGCTACCCCTGTCAGAGGAACGTCTAGGGGGAAGACGATCCGAGGCCCACAGATCAGGGTTCCGCGGCAAACCGCGCTCTGGGGCGTAGGAAACCGTTAAGAACTTGCATGTGGCCCTAGCACATGCATGGAGGTGTGGTGTTGTGTTGAAACATGAAAAACCTAGTCCCCGGGTTGATGTGTCCCCCTTCGCATCCATGCACTATAACCTAAAGGGGAAGGTTCTAGACTTATATAAGGGGGAAACTTCCTGTTCCGGTGAAACCGGGTAGGATACTACCTCACCTTGTGAACCAACATGGTTTTACATCATCATATCACCTAAACAAACACAAAACAAGAGAGAGCTATGCTGGGCTACCCCTGTCAGAGGAACGTCTAGGGGGTAGACGATCCGAGACCCACATATCAGGGTTCCGCTGCAAACCGCGCTCCGGGGCGTAGGAAACCCTCAAGAACTTGCATGTGGCCATAGCACATGCATGGAGGTGTGGTGTTGTGTTGAAACATGAAAAACCTAGTCCCCGGGTGGATGTGTCCCCCTTCGCATGCATGCGCTGTAACCTAAAAGGGAAGGTTCTGGACTTATATAAGGGGGAAACTCCATGTTCCAGTGAAACCGAGTAGGATACTGCCGCACCTTGTGAACCAACATGGTTTTACATCATCATATGACCTAAACAAAAACAAAACAAGAGAGAGCTACACCGGGATACCCCTTTCAAAGGAACGTCTAGGGGGGTAGACGATCCGAGGCCCACAGATTAGGGTTCCACGACAAACCGCGCTCCGGGGCGTAGGAAACCCTTAAGAACTTGCATGTGGCCCTAGCACATGCATGGAGGTGTGGTGTTGTGTTGAAACATGCAAAACCTAGTCCTCGAGTTGCATGGATGTGTGCCCTATCGCATGCATGCGCTGTAACCTAAAAGGGAAGGTTCTGGACTTATATAAGGGGGAAACTCCCCGTTCCGGTGAAACCGGGTAGGATACTGCCGCACCTTGTGAACCAACATGGTTTTACATCATCATATGACCTAAACAAACACAAAACAAGAGAGAGGTACGGCGGGCTACCCCTGTCAGAGGAACGTCTAGGGGGTAGACGATCCGAGGCCCACAGATTTGGGTTCCGCGGCAAACCGCGCTCCGAGGAATAGGAAACCCTCCAGAACTTGCATGTGGCCCTAGCACATGCATGGAGGTGTGGTGTTGTGTTGAAACATGCAAAACCTAGTCCCCGGGTTGCATGGATGTATCCCCCTTCGCATGCATGCGCTGTAACCTAAAAGGGAAGGTTCTGGACTTATATACCGGGAAACTCCCCGTTCCGGTGAAACCGGGTAGGATACTGCCGCACCTTGTGAACCAACATGGTTTTACATCATCATATGTCCTAAACAAACACAAAACAAGAGAGAGCTACGCCAGCCTACCCCTATTAGAGGAACATCTAGGGGGTAGACGATCCGAGGCCCACAGATCAGGGTTCCGCGGCAAACCGTGCTCCGGGGTATAGGAAACCCTTAAGAACTTGCATGTGGCCCTAGCACATGCATGGAGATGTGGTGTTCTGTTGAAATGTGCAAAACCTAGTCCCCGGGTTTCATGGATGTGTCCCCCTTCGCATGCATGCGTTGTAACCTAAAAGGGAAGGTTATGGACTTATATAAGGGGGAAAGTCCCTGTTTCGGTGAAACCGGTTAGGATACTGCCGCACCTAATGAACCAACATGGTTTTACATCATCATATGACCTAAACAAACACAAAACAAGAGAGAGCTACGCCGGGCTACCCCTATCAGAGGAATGTCTAGGGGGTAGACGATCCGAGGCCCACAGATCAGGGTTCCGCGGCAAACCGCGCTTTGGGGCATAGGAAACCCTCAATAACTTGCATGTGGCCCTAGCACATGCATGGAGGTGTGGTGTTGTGTTGAAACATGAAAAACCTAGTCCCCGGGTGGATGTGTCCCCCTTCACATGCATGCGCTGTAATCTAAAACGGAAGGTTCTAGACTTATATAAGGGGGAAACTCCCTGTTCCGGTAGACGACCGGAGGCCCCCAGATCAGGGTTCCACGCAAACCGCGCTCTGGGGCGTAGGAACCCTTAAGAACTTGCATGTGGCACAAGCACATGCCTAGAGGTGTGGTGTTGTGTTGAAACATGCAAAACCTAGTCCCCGGGTGGATGTGTCCCCCTTCGCATCCATGCACTATAACCTAAAAGCGAAGGTTCTGGACTTATATAAGGGGGAACTCCCTGTTCTGGTGAAACCGGGTAGGATACTGTCACACCTTGTGAACCAACATGGTTTTACATTATCAGATGACCTAAACAAACACAAAACAAGGGAGAGCTATCTCGGGCTACCTCTGTCAGAGGAACGTCTAGGGGGTAGACGATCTGAGGCCCACATATCAGGGTTCCGCGGCAAACCGCGCTCCGTGGCGTAGGAAACCCTCAAGAACTTGCATGTGGCCCTAGCACATGCATGGAGGTGTGGTGTTGTGTTGAAACATGAAAAACCTAGTCCCCGGGTGGATGTGTCCCCCTTCGCATGCATGCGCTGTAACCTAAAAGGGATGGTTCTGGACTTATATAAGGGGGAAACTCCCCGTTCCGGTAGAAGATCCGAGGCCCACCGATCAGGGTTCCGTGGCAAACCGCGCTCCGGGGCGTAGGAAACCCTTAAGAACTTGCATGTGGCCCTAGCACATGCATGAAGGTGTGGTGTTGTGTTGAAACATGCAAAACCTAGTCCTCGGGTTGCATGGATGTGTCCCCCTTCGCATGCATGCGTTGTAACCTAAAAGGGAAGGTTCTGGACTTATATAAGGGGGAAACTCCCTGTTCTGGTGAAACCGGGTAGGATACTGCCGCACCTTGTGAACCAACATGGTTTTACATCATCATATGACCGAAACAAACACAAAATAAGAGAGAGCTACGCCGGGCTACCCCTGTCAGAGGAACGTCTAGGGGGGTAGATGATCTGAGGCCCACAGATCAGGGTTCCGCGGCAAACCGCACTCCGGAGCGTAGGAAACCCTCAAGAACTTGCATGTGGCCGTAGCACATGCATGGAGGTGTGGTGTTGTGTTGAAACATGCAAAACCTAGTCCCCGGGTTGCATGGATGTGTCCCCCTTCGCATGCATGCGCTGTAACCTAAAAGGGAAGGTTCTGGACTTATATAAGGGGGAAACTCCCTGTTCCGGTGAAACCGGGTAGGATACTGCCGCACCTTGTGAACCAACATGGTTTTACATCATCATATGACCTAAACAAACACAAAACAAGAGAGAGCTACGCCGGGTTACCCCTGTCAGAGGAACGTCTAGGGGGTAGACGATCCGAGGCCCACAGATCAGGGTTCCGCGGCAAACCGCGCTCCGTGGCGTAGGAAACCCTCAAGAACTTGCATGTGGCCCTAGCACATGCATGGAGGTGTGGTGTTGTGTTGAAACATGAAAACCTAGTCCCCGGGTGGATGTGTCCCCCTTCGCATGCATGCGCTGTATCCTAAAAGGGACGGTTCTGGACTTATATAAGGGGGAAACTGCCCGTTCCGGCAGACGATTCGAGGCCCATAGATCAGGGTTCCGTGGCAAACCGCGCTCCGGGGCGTAGGAAACCCTTAAGAACTTGCATGTGGCCCTAGCACATGCATGGAGGTGTAGTGTTGTGTTGAAACATGCAAAACCTAGTCCTCGGGTTGCATGGATGTGTCCCCCTTCGCATGCATGCGCTGTAACCTAAAAGGGAAGGTTCTGGACTTATATAAGGGGAAACTCCCTGTTCTGGTGAAACCGGGTAGGATACTGCCGCACCTTGTGAACCACCATGGTTTTACATCATGATATGAACGAAACTAAACAAAATAAGAGAGAGCTACGCTGGGCTACCTCTGTCAGAGGAATGTCTAGGGGGGTAGACGATCTGAGGCCCACAGATCAGGGTTCCGCGGCGAACCGCGCTCCGGAGCGTAGGAAACCCTCAAGAACTTGCATGTGGCCGTAGCACATGCATGGAGGTGTGGTGTTGTGTTGAAATCTGCAAAACCTAGTCCCCGGGTTGCATGCATGTGTCCCCCTTCGCATGCATGCGCTGTAACCTAAAAGGGAAGGTTCTGGACTTATATAAGGGGGAAACCCCCCGTTCCGGTGAAACCGGGTAGGATACTGCCGCACCTTGTGAACCAACATGGTTTTACATCATCATATTACCTAAACAAACACAAAACAAGAGAGAGCTATGTCGGGCTACCCCTGTCAGAGGAACGTCTAGGGGGTAGACGATCCGAGGCCCACATATCAGGGTTCCGCGGCAAACCGCGCTCCGGGTGTTGGGGATATACTTTCCGGGTATCCTCACAGTTCCTCACTGAGTAGGGTGGCCCGCTTCGGGTTAGAGCTTTGCTTCACGGGCGACCCAGTTAGAGAGAGAAGACAGAGTCCAATCCGGCTATGGGAAGGACCAGAAGACTTACCGACTTAGGCCCATAATGTTACTTGTAGTTCAAGATGTACTCTGTAACCAACTCTTAGTCTTAGCCGGATTGATCTCTCCTGTAAACCCTAGGCCGGATATCTATATAAGCCGTCCTAGGGAGAGCCTTTAGGGCACCAGATAACACCCACTACTTTAGACCCTCAACTCGCATAGGCGATACCGTTGTAACCCATATTCCGGCTTTGCCGTATTACTGGATTACTAGCAGGAGTAGGGTCCGTCCAAAGCCGGCGGATTCGAACCTGGGTAAACTTGTGTGCTCACCGTCTCGGAATACCGTACGTCTCACATCCCTCTCTTCCGCACGCCTCGAGGACCCCCTCATGGCGTACTTGTCCTCAATCCGACGACAGTTGGCGCCCACCATGGGGCAAGTGAGCTTCGGATCTGCGTTCCGTGCGAAATCTGCAAGAATCGGAATCGGCGAGACCATCGCCGTCAGTCGCATCCTCTACGCCAGCGACGTCCCTCTCATCATTCTCGACGAGACTTGGATTCCGTCTAGGGAGGCCGTGACTACCTATACTATCATGTCTTTTGGCGAGATCGATGTTTACATCAGTTTCGCTGAACCTGCCCAACCCACCCCAGCGGTGATGATAGAGGCAGAAGAATCTTCTGGGTCCCCTTTGTCCGCGGAGGCGGCAGAGTTCCAGATCTCAGAAAACCCTAATCCCACCTAGTCTGCACCAGTTGCGGAGATAGTGGAGAAATCCGAGCCTGAAGAAGACCTCACGGTCCAAGTCGAATCTGGAGTGGATCTCTCTGGAGAAGCCGGATCCTAGATCGACCCACCCATGGAAGTCGAAATCTAGGAGGAGCATATCAACGACACTGATTCCGGCTCTGATGATGCCGGGACAGACATGCCTTTCCTCAGGTACACACTATGTATGATACTGCAAGGCGCTAGCATAGATGCAATCCTCGAAACCATTAAAAGTTTCGATATGGCTGATCGCGAAAGCCGCAGGTACCTCAGGAAGCACGCATCGCACTTTGTCGGATATGTTGGATCCGGATCCGGCTCTGCCGATGCTAGAGAAAACACCGACTCGGTGCTGGAGGCAATTGGAACAAACGCCGACGTTCCCGCATCCTCCGATGAATCTATGACGTCGGCAGATTTCCGAAAGTTCTCCGCGGAATACGAAGAGGAGTACAACTCCAAAACTGCAGAAGAAGGAGAAGCCATGGATGAAGGATCCGGGGAACACTCTCTCAAAGCGCAGGATGACATGGACATCGGAGATAATCCCGAGGTCTAGATGTCTGAAAGTACCGACCAGAGCTTGACTCCGGGAAACGGACCCAAAGCCATCTTAGCTACCGGTGCTGCCAAGAAGGCAAAGAAGAAGAAGAAGAACAAGACCCCGACAAAAGACCCCCTCACAGAGGAGGTAATCGCCAAGGAATACGAAGAAGACTCGGATGGAGCACTTATCCCAGACGAGCCGAAAAAAGAAGCATCGGTGGATGGACACGTGATCACTGAAGGTGCGCGTAAACTCATCGATGCCGCATTAACCACACCTATCCCTACAGCTGTAGAACTTACTGCAGATGAGCTGGACGAAAGCGCCCAGGCCCTAGAAGCGTGTCGTCAACAACTCCTTGATGAAGCCAAAAACATCGAGGTGGAGAAGAAGCGTATGTCAAACAAGGAGTACATGTCCCGTCTACATCAGAAGACACGGAAGCGTCACATAGATGACAACCAATTCCCACGTGTCCGTGCCATCCTTTTTGGAGATGAGATGGGGAAGCCACGGAAGGATAGCAACGGAGATTGGGTTTACCCAACATTAGTGCAAAATACCGTGGCAGCTCGCGAAATTCTATCAGCTAATCCAGGACCAGAGGAGTTACGTTTGGGTATCAAGCTACTCAATAAGGGACTGGAGCAGCAAAAGGTCGCCCTAATCTGGAAGTCAAAAGCTGGTCTCGGATTCCGACCAGTGTCGCACAAATCCGGCATGGGCTGACGTAAGATCCCACTATGTTCGGGCGCAGTATCGTCAACCCGAACACAGGGAAGACAATTATTCAAGAACCGGATCGTCGGGGCAGCACCGTAGAGCTACACATAACTGGAGCAATGTCGCTCCAATAGCCGAGAAAGACGCGATCGCTGAACTGAATCCGAGGAATCCTCCCCGAAAGGGAGAAGATAAAGAGAAACGTCGGGAGGAGGATCGTCAGAGAATGCCATGTCCCAGACATGAAAACCGTCCGGCTGAGCCTCACCATGGTGGGAACGACGGACGAAGGAATGACGGAAAGCACGCTGGAACAAGCCGGCAGGGGGCTCGTCATAGTCAAGAACCTCCCCAGAGCCGGAATAATGACGCTCCGGACGGAGGCCGGCGATCAGCCGGAAACTATCTAGATGCACCACCCTCTCCACCACACAGTTATCACAACGGCCCCCAAGGAGGTCAAGGAGGACGACAGGGCAGAGGAGGTGGTGGCAGAAGCCGAAGTCTGGCTCCAAGGCACCGCAGCCACAGTCGACATTCGGGACGATCCCTATCCCTGAACGACGCAAGGCACAGGATCAACTCCAATATAGAGGCTCGGCGCTATGAAAACAATGATGTATACGTGGGCCCAAAATGCTTCGGACCACGCATCAGAGCTACAAAGTTCCCGGAAGGATTTCCTATCTCAAGACATATCCAAGCCTACGACGGCATTGCTCGGCCAGACACCTGGTTACAGGATTTCTTCCAAGCCCGCTGCACCGCCAAAGGCGGAAACAGCCTGGTCGCAACCCGATATCTCCCACTTATGTTGCGGAATACGGCACGATCATGGCTCAATGAACTTCCGGCGAACACCATCCATAACTGGTATGATTTACAAAGTGCGTTCTTTCAGAATTTCGAAGGCACATATTGGAGGCCCTGTACGGTTGGAGACCTACAACGTTGCACCCAGAAAGCCGGAGAAACTTGCCGGGATTACCTCGGACGATGTATTGACACCAAGAACTCCTGCGAAGGAGTAAATGATCAAACTGCGATTGAAGCTTTCATCGCAGGTCTCCCAATTGGTTTACTGCGCCATCGCTTGAAGTGTGACAAGGTTACTGATCTGGGAAGGATGATAGAAATAGCGAGCAAGTATGCAGATGCTGACGACGATGCAGAGGGATTACTCAATGTCCTGGCTGTACCTCAGTCGGCAAAACAACCAAAGCAACAAGCTCAGAAGCGCAAAAATACCTCAGAAGAAAAACCCAACGCAGAGACAGCAGTAGTCACTACTGTTTCCGGGTCTGGAGGACGACGAGGACATGGCGGAGGCCGCGGGTGTGGCCGTGGGACGTCAAGGGTCCAAGGTAGAGGAGAGCAACAACCAGGCAAAACCTACACTTGGGCCGACATCGCCAATAACCCATGTGTGCATCACTTGGACGCCAATGGGGGCTCGTCCCACACCAACGCTGAGTGTCGTTTTAACGACGACATCAAGAGAGATGATACCGCGGGCTACAAAGCTAAGCGGAAGAAGGGAAAGGAAAATCCCAAAAAGGACAAAGAGACCAAGGAAGATTTCGACATGGAGGAAGCCGATGCTTCAAATCCCAAGTCGGAAGGGAAGAAAACTTTTCCCACCAAGAAGGACACTCACGTCACCTTCCTCGGATCTCAACCAACAAAGGTCAAGAAATCTGTTCTCCACGAGCTCAACACAATAGTTCTGGCTGTCCCTCAGTATCTGGACTGGTCGGAAGTGGCAATAACGTTTGACCGCGCTGATCATCCGCCTAAGCTACATAGGCTAGGAAAATACGCCTTAATCGTCAATCCACTTATTGACGGTTATGGTTTCTCCAAGACCCTCATGGACGGTGGTAGCAGTATCAATATTCTCTATGTCGAAACGCTACTCCGGATGAAGATCTCGAAAACACAGTTGAACCATAGCTCTGTGATCTTTCACGGAGTTGTCCCAGGAAGACAAGCTAATTCCCTGGGAGAAATCACTTTGGATGTTACTTTTGGAACTCCAAAGAATTATCGGATGGAGGCACTTTCCTTCGAAGTGGTCCCGTTCAACAGCACATACCACGCTATATTCGGACGTCCGGCTTACTGGGCTTTTATGGCTCGTCCGTGTTACATTTACAATATGATGAAAATTCCAGGTCTCAACGGCGTGATCACCATCAGGGAGACCCGAAGAAGGCGCGAGAGTGCGAAGATGGAAATGTCGCCTTTGCCGAAGCCATGCTGCACGCCTAGGAGTACCAGGAGATCAAGAAGAGCATAGATCCGTCCGAGATGCCCGGAACAAAGAAGGAGGTGACAAAGCCAAATCCGGAGTTCAAGGCATCAGAAGAGACGAAGACGACGCCGTTGAAGGATGATGACTCCTCCAAGGTGACCCAGATAGGCGTAGGCCTAAGTAGCGCATAGGAAAGCGCACTCGTCAAATTCCTCCAAGCAAATCAAGATATCTTCGCATGGCAGCCATCTGACATGACCGGAGTACCTAGGGAACTTGTTGAGCACTCTCTAAATGTAAACCCGAATGCTAAACCCGTCAAACAGTCCTTACGACGGTTTGGTGATTAAAAGCGTAAGGCAATAGCTAAGGAACTAGCGTGGCTCGAGTTAGGCAGATTCATAGAAGAGGTCATCCATACTGATTAGTCGGCCAACCCTGTAATGGTCCCTAAAAAGGACACCACTGATTTAAGGATGTGTGTTGATTATACTGCCTTGAACAAGGCTTGTTCAAAAGATCCGTTCGCTCTGCCTAGAATTGATCAAGTTATCGATTCTACGGCAGGCTCGGAACTCCTCTGTTTTCTCGACGCATATTCCGGTTATCACCAAATCCGGATGAAGGAATCTGACAAAGTCAAAACTTCATTCATAACCCCCTTTGGAACCTTCTGTTTTGTTATGATGCCCTTTGGGCTGAAGAACGCATGAGCTACATACCAGCGCACGATGCAGCGTTGCCTCCATGATCAACTCAGACGCAATGTACATGCATACGTGGATGATATCGCGGTCATGTCCAAAAACAAGGAAACATTGATTTCCGACTTGGAGGAAACGTTCGCCAATCTACGAAAATACAACATCATGCTTAACCCGAAGAAATGCTTCTTTGGAATACCAGCCGGAAAATTGTTAGGTTTCATCGTGTCTCAAAGAGGCATAGAGGTAAACCGTGACAAAATCAAGGCTATTCTCAACATTTCCAGGCCAACTTGTCTGAAGGACGTACAAAGATTAACTGGTTGCATTGCTGCGGTCAGTCGATTTGTAAGCCGGCTCAGTGAAAGAGCCGCACCATTATACAAACTCCTGAAGAAGACCAAGGATTTTGTCTGGACTGACGAAGCTGAAGCTGCACTACAAGACCTGAAGAAAGTACTCTCATCTGCTCCTATCCTTGCAGCGCCAGAACCTCAGGAACCGATGTTGCTCTACATTGCTGCGACAAATAAGGTTGTCAGTATCGTTATGGTAGTGGAGAGACCAAAAGAAAATCAGGAACACCTGGTGCAGCGTCTGACGTACTTTGTCAGCGAGGTCCTGACAGAATCAAAACAGCGGTATCCGCACTATCAAAAGTTGGCTTATGGTGTTTTTCTAGCATCTCGTAAGTTACGACACTATTTTCAGGAGCACCCAATTACCGTGGTGAGCAAGGCTCCCATGAGAGATATAATCAACAATAGCGATGCCACAGGACGCGTCGCCAAATGGGGTATAGATCTTGCAGCTTTCGATATTGAGTACAAACCCCGGAGAGCAATCAAATCCCAGATCCTTGCCGACTTTGTCGCTGAATGGACAGAGACCAAGGAGAACATGGTCCTCCCTGAGTCGGAATATTGGACCCTCTTTTTCGATGGGTCTAAGGCTCGAGGGGGCTCGGGGGCTGGCGTGGTGCTCAAATCACCCCAAGGAGATAAACTTTTATACGTGTTACAGATCCACTTCATAGCGACAAACAACATTGCCGAGTATGAAGCACTGCTGCATGGAATCCGGATTGCTAAGGATATTGGCATCCGACGTTTGATGTGTTACGGAGATTCGGATCTTGTTGCTCAACAAGTCTCGGATATTTGTAATGCAAATAAGCACATGGCAGCATATAAAGCTGTCGTGGATGATCTATCTAAATCGTTCGAAGGGTTTGAAGTTCAACACATCCCTCAAGCAGAAAATGAGGAAGCAGATGCATTATCTCGAATAGGCTCTGCGCGGAAAGAGGTCCCGGATGGCGCATTTTTAGAGCACCTCAAAGTTCCCTCAATAAAGGGAGTAGATCAGGAATATCCGACCAAATCTGACTCACCTTTGATAGCAGTTCTGGCTGTAATTCCTAGCTGGACTCAACCCTACCTCGATTACTTAGTAGATGGCAAATTACCCGAAGACGAGGTGTTGAGCCGACAGATTATTCGACGAGCAAAAGCCTATACTATTGTTAAAGGTGAGCTCCATAAACGGAGTGTTTCTGGGTTTTTTTAGCGTTGTGTATCTCCGGAAGAAGGAGTGGAAATCTTAAGGGAAATCCACGAAGGCGAGTGTGGTCACCACGCTGCAGCAAAATCTTTAGTGGCAAACGCTTTTCGACATGGATTTTTTGTCTTACAGCTCAGGCAGATGCTAAACAATTAGTCAAGACATGCAAAGGCTGCCAAAAATACGCCAAGCAAGCTCATGTTCCGGCTGATCAGCTGCGAAAAATACCTATAACATGGCCCTTTGCGGTCTGGGGGCTTGATATGGTAGGACCTTTTAAACGAGCCCCAAGTGGATTCACTCACCTCTTAGTGATGGTGGACAAATTCACAAAGTGGATCGAGGCTAAACCTGTCACTAGTTGTGATGGAGCAACAGCCAAAAGATTTGTCGAGGATGTTATAATCCGGTATGGTTATCCACATAGTATTATCACGGACAATGGGAGTAACTTTTCCATGGGTGAACTGGCTGAATTCTGTGATGAGCAAAATATCCGGCTTGACATTGCGTCAGTCGCACATCCACAGGCTAACGGACAAGTCGAAAGAGCAAATGGTTTAATTCTACAAGGCTTGAAACCAAGACTCGAAGCACCACTGAGACGTGCTGCGGGGGCTTGGGCAGAGGAACTACCCTCTGTAATTTGGAGTTTACGAACAACTCCGAACAGGTCAACAGGATATACACCTTTCTTCTTGGTCTATGGCGCAGAAGCAGTTCTTCCTAGTGATTTAATTCATACTTCTCCTAGAGTGGCCGCGTATATTTAAGAGGATGCCGAAATTTCTCGACAAAATGATCTCGACTTAGTCGAAGAAGTTCGCGTCGTTGCTGAAATGAGATCTACAGCCTATCAGCAGAAGTTACGCAAGTATCATAGCCAGAGAGTCCGAACTAGATCTTTCAATACAGGTGATTTGGTTCTCCGGCTTGTGCAACAAAGAAAGCACAAACTTTCCCCAGCATGGGAAGGGCCCTTTTTAGTTAGTCGAGTATTGCACAATGGATCGTACTACTTAACTGACATGAGGCCAGTCAAAGAAAGACCTGCTACTAAGAAGAGAAAGAGAGTTGGATGTAGTACAAATCCGAATGAGTTAGACAGACCGTGGAATATTGCTCGGCTATGTCCCTTTTATTCTTAGTTTATCCTTCTTTGTAAACATAAATATGCACATGTTCTCTGAGAAATAAAAGTTTTGGTTACCTCAAGGTTTTTTCTGAGAAGTTTGTACCATCTTATTGCCTAATGATCATGTCGTAGTTGAAAATCCCAGAATGCTTGAAAGTACTTTATGCTCATGTTCGTTCTGGTTTAGATTTCCGATTCTAAAACTACTACCTTCGGGTATAACTCTAAAAATTCTAGTCTTTACTTTGGTTATTTGTCTGATTGCTGGATGCGGGTATTTTCCGAGTAGTGAATTGTTGGTACTGGAAGCCGACTTTCTTTCCGAGTTTAAACTGGTTTAGCAATTGAGCTCCGTTGCTCGGCAAAGTTTCCGGCTGAAGGTTTAGCCGGCTCACGAAAGGGACAAGGCGGAAAGCCAGATAAACGATAAGTAGACATAGAAAAATTTCAAGTGCTTATGAAAACATTTCAGGCACGCAAAAATTCTAAGACAAAAGTGCTGAATAGATAAAAAACTTAGCACTAGCAAAAGTCATAGTACTTAATATTTTCAAGCGCATGTTCTTTCACAGAATAATACATAAGTTTGTGGTCTATGATGCAGGAGGAGATGAAGGAGCTGCCGGCTCGTTGGTTACTCCGCCTTGATATCGTTCCGAGATGTCCGGATCCGAGGTGGTCCGTCCATCGTCGTAAGCTTCTTCGGTTTCTTCTAGAGGAGGTGGCGGGGTATCTACGCGGGTGAAGAAGGGGATCTCGTAGCTGGTCAGATCAGCTACGTGGCACCCATATCCGGCTCAGGAGTGCATGATGGCTTGAAGGACTTGCTCCTAGCCGTCTTCATCTACCTTGCAGTACCCTCTGGTCACTTGCCATATCTCCATGTTTCCATGGTGGCTCATGACCATGGTGAGAGCATTCTGCGCAGCAGTCCGCGCGTAGGACATGTTCCAGTCCTGAACAAGCTGCGGCATCTCCTTGGCCTTGTCCCGCACCTGAAAATCCGACATGCTTGGCATGTCCGGAATCCTCAGGGACTCTCCAATGTCTTCAATAGACTGGCGGAAGTCATGCAGAAGATCACCAACTTGGGTAAGCCGGTGGGTGCGGGGCTCGGAGGAGGAAGAGTCCGACAAGTTCGGTGGACCTAAACACAAAACAAGTCAAGGAAAATACGACATTGATGAAAGTCGAAGAAATAATAAATCAGACAGATGGAACATACCAAGAATGACATCGTCAATCTTGGTCTTCTCCTCCTGGAGACTCTGGAGTTCAGCCCGGAGCGCTTCGGAGAGATCTTTCTCTCTGCCAAGCTCATTCTTGAGGTCCGAGATAACTTTATCTTGAGCGGCAATCTTGCGATCGGGCTCTTTAGTGGCCATGGAGGAGGATTCAAGGACTTGAGCTATGCTCCTTTCATGATCCGCCTTGAGCTTATCTAGCTCTTGGTGAAGTCTCTTGTTCTCCACCACTAGGGTCTTGAGGTTCTCGGCCTCTTCAATCATAGCGATGGATTGTTTCACCAACGCTGTAAGTCAAAAAGAACAACAGTTCAGAAAAATTCAACATTGAAAAAGCAAAAGACAAGGTTGGAATCTCGGAATGTTTACCTTCGGCTTCATCCTTGGCTACCTTGAGCTCAGCATTTTTAAGCCGGAGAGCTTTGATCTCTCTCTGCTTATCACAGACATTGGTTAAAAATTCCTGGTTATAGGAACATACTTTCTGTAAGTCAGAATACCCAAAGTCAGAAAGCTACTTAAGACTCGGGCTAATATTTTTTGCTAAATATCAGCACGAGCCTTGGGGGCTACACTAGTTCGTTCTTTGGCATCCTAATGAAAGCATAAACCTGGATTTCTATATCCTACTTCAAGCTTGGGGCTAGAGGATATGATATAACATAATGTAAAAAACAAGAGTTGGAATTCCGACTTACATTTTGCTGGAGGGTGAGTTTGTCTAACCCCGCGTTCACTTCAGCTGCCACCTTCTCGGCGAGGGTAAGAGGAATTACTGGGGCTGTTGGAAGCTCACCAGTCCTGATTCTCTCGTCGCGAAGGCGGACTTGAGCGAGAAGGTCAGATAACTTGACGTCCTCTGCTTCTTGCGCTATCTCTTCGGGGGATAGATGGCTTTTGTCCAGGACTTTCCTGGCCAGCCGCTAGATCTCCTCTGCAGATTTTAGGGATAAGCCAAACTTGGCAAGTCTGGGATTGCTGAGGAGGTTGTCGGCGAAGACTTCAGCCGAGCGATCATTACCCGAAGAGGGTTCACCCTTATCTTGAGCTGACGCACCCACGGTGACGTCAGTGTGTGACCCAAGGATCACATGCGCCGTTGGAGGAGCCAGATCTTCTACAACAACCGGAAAAGGAGTAATCGCTGGTGTTGTAGAAGGTTGAGGGGCAGGAGTTGGAGGAGCCGTGGCAGGGGAAGCTATGGTAAGCTTTGTTTGTCACAAGGGCTTCGAAGGAATCCCTTTCCCCTTGCCCTTGATGATTGGTTTTGCTCTGAGAAAGTAGTAAAGTCGGAAACATTACATCTCGGAAAGAAACTTGAGTAAAGTACAAAGGTGAAAATGTTGTGACAAAAGGTTACCTTTTCACGACTAGCACCTCCTTTGTGCCAACTGCCACTGTCGGAGCTTTACACTTCTTGAGCGCAAGATCCGGCAATGGGACTACTTTGGTCTCCTGAGAAAACTCAGGAGGATATCCTTCGAGTGGAGCAAGCTCCGACTCGGGGAGGTCAGCAAGCTGAAAACAGGAAAGCATATCAGCATTGCAGTATATAATTTAAAGATTGAAACACATAAGAGGTGTACTGATGGAAGCTTACCGACACTACGGGGTTTTCCGTCATGTGCATGTCCAGAGAAACCTCCGGAATTTTCCTTTCGATCTGCTCCTTGATCAACCATTTGATCTGGCTTATGTAACCCTGGGCGGTGTAGGCTTTTGGGCTAATGCGGAGGGAATATTTTTTGGAAGAAGTGATGGAGTGCATCATTCTGTCCCCGTGGTACTGAAGTGGCTGCATCCGACGTGAGACCCAGCAATGGACCAATTCGGATCCCTTCAGACCCTTGTGCTTGATCAAATACTCGATCCACCTCTTAGCGAGGATCAGATCGTCGGTGAGAGCCGGAGCAGCCTCGTCCCAGGAAGGCTGGGCTGTGGCGGCTCCGTCGACAAAAGCCGGCAAAGCAGTAGCTTTGCCGAGAGCCAGAATAACCCTATGGTAGAAGAAAGTGGCTGGCCATTGTTTGACCGAGTCACTGGCAGAAATTTTGGGATAGGCCCGGTCTCGTCTAACAGAAAAACTAATGGTACCAGTGATATAAGGAACACCGACAGTGATGGAATGTCTCCGGACATGGAAATAGTACCGGAAGAGAAGCAAACTCGGCCTAATGCCCAGAAAGCCCTCGCAAAGCGCAACATATGCGCTCATTTCTAGAAGAGAATTGGGAGGAAGATTGTGGAGTTGAATTCCATAGTGATCTATCACCTCGGAGAAGAACTCCGAGGGAGGAAAGGACAAACCTCGGTCCAGATGGGTGCCGAAGTGGACACGCTCGCCCTCGCGCGGGTTGGGGACGGTTTCGCCGAGGCCGGTCCGCCAGTCACCGGCGGCGAGAAGCCCCTCCTTCTCCACGTTCTTGAGGCCTGCCTCGTCGAGGGCGCAGGGGATCCAGATTCCCCGGAAACTCTCCTTCTCCGTAGCTGCTTCCCCCGATGCCACTGCTACCACCGCCAAACCAGAGGAAGAAGAAGAGGAAGCCATTTTTCTCCGGTGAAAAAGGTGACCTTAAAGTGGCGGTGCTAGGAGCTTTGTGGGAGGAGGACGAGGAGGCTCTAGGCGCGCAGGAGGATTGGGAAGGAAGGAACGGCAAGATTCGTGCAGAGAAAAAGAAATCTAAACCCCTTATATCCACCTACCTGCGCCAAGATTCGTGCAAACGCTACAGCGTAACCGCCACGCGTCGTGGAAAGAACTGGGGAGGGCCCGCGTGATGATTGCGTTGCCTCGATCTCCACGCACGCATTGAAACGTCGCCCCGGTTCCACGAACCGTGGACCCACCAAAGGTCGTGCTGACGGAACGTCTGTCAGATGACGTGACTTGACCATGCTTGTGTCAGGTGGCGTTAGAGACCAAATTCCGGCTTAGTTTAAAAGCGAGCTGGAAAATCAAGTAACCAATTGAAAGGTCCGACTTACTTTTAAGACCCGGATCGTATTTTTTGGTTGTGAAGTTTCAGGAACCCTTCAAGATTCTACAAGCCAAAGATCAAGCTAGACGATGATAAAATCCTACTTTGGATCTTGGAGGCCTCCGGGGCCTGCTGTTGGGGATATACTTTCCGGGTATCCTCACAGTTCCTCACTGACCAGGGTGGCCCGCTTCGGGTTAGAGCTTTGCTTCACGGGCGACCCAGTTAGAGAGAGAAGACGGAGTCCAATCCGACTACGGGAAGGCCCAGAAGACTTACTGACTTAGGCTCATAATGTTACTTGTAGTTCAAGATGTACTCTGTAACCAACTCTTAGTCGTAGCCAGATTGATCTCTCCTATAAACCCTAGGCCGGATATCTCTATAAGCCGTCCTAGGGAGAGCCTTTAGGGCACCAGTGACACCCAATACTTTAGACCCTCAACTCGCACAGGCGATACCATTGTAACCCATATTCCGGCTGTGCCGTATTACTGGATTACTAGCAGGAGTAGGGTCCGTCCAAAGCCGGCGGATTCGAACCTGGGTAAACTTGTGTGCTCACCGTTCCAGAACACCGTACATCTCACACCCCTCTCTTCCGCACGCCTCGAGGACCCCCTCATGGCGTACTTGTCCTCAATCCGACGACATTGGGGGGTAGGAAACCCTCAAGAACTTGCATGTGGCCCTACCACATGCATGGAGGTGTGGTGTTGTGTTGAAACATGTAAAATCTAGTCCCCGGGTGGATGTGTCCCCCTTCGCATGCATGCGTTGTAACCTAAAAGGGAAGGTTCTGGACTTATATAAGGGGGAACTCCCTGTTCCGGTGAAACCGGGTAGGATACTGTCGCACCTTGTGAACTAACATGGTTTTACATCATCATATGACCTAAACAAACAAAAAACAAGAGAGAGCTACGCTGGGCTACCCCTGTTTGAGGAACGTCTAGGGGGGGTAGACGATCCGAGGCCCACAAATCAGGGTTCCGCGGCAAACCGCGCTCCGTAGTGTAGGAAACCCTCGAAAACTTGCATGTGTCCCTAGCACATGCATGGAGGTGTGGTGTTGTGTTGAAACATGCAAAACCTAGTCCCCGAGTGGATGTGTCCCCCTTCGCATGCATGCACTGTAACCTAAAAGGGAAGGTTCTGGACTTATAAAAGGGGGAAACTCCCCGTTCTGGTGAAACCGGGTAGGATACAGCCGCACCTTGTGAACCAACATGGTTTTACATCATCATATGACCTAAACAAACACAAAACAAGAGAGCTACGCCGGGCTACCCCTGTCAGAGGAACGTCTAGGGGGTAGACGATCCGAGGCCCACAGATTAGGGTTCCGCGGCAAACCGCGCTCTAGGGCGTAGGAAACCCTTAAGAACTTGCATGTGGCCCTAGAACATGCATGGAGGTGTGGTGTTGTGTTGAAACATGCAAAACCTAGTCCCCGGGTTGCATGGATGTGTCCCCCTTCGCATGCATGCGTTGTAACCTAAAAGGGAAGGTTCTGGACTTATATAAGGGGGAAACTCCCTGTTCCGGTGAAACCGGGTAGGATACTGTCGCACCTTGTGAACCAACATGGTTTTACGTCATCATATGACCTAAACAAATACAAAACAATAGAGAGCTACGCCGGGCTACCCCTGTCTGAGGAACGTCTAGGCGGGTAGACGATCCGAGGCCCACAGATCAGGGTTCCGCGGCAAACTGCGCTCCGGAGCGTAGGAAACCCTCGAGAACTTGCATGTGGCCCTAGCACATGCATGGAGGTGTGGTGTTGTGTTGAAACATGCAAAACCTAGTCCCCGAGTGGATGTGTCCCCCTTCGCATGCATGCGATGTAACCTAAAAGGGAAGGTTCTAGACTTATATAAGGGGGAAAGTCCCCGTTCTGGTGAAACCGGGTAGGATACTGCCGCACCTTGTGAACCAACATGGTTTTACATCATCATATGACCTAAACAAACACAAAACAAGAGAGAGCTACGCCGGGCTACCCCTGTCAGAGGAACGTCTAGGGGGTAGACGATCCGAGGCACACAGATCAGGGTTCCGCGGCAAACCGCGCTCCGGGGCGTAGGAAACCCTTAAGAACTTGCATGTGGCCCTAGCACATGCATGGAGGTGTGGTGTTGTGTTCAAACATGCAAAATCTAGTCCCCGGGTTGCATGGATGTGTCCCCCTTCGCATGCATGCGCTGTAACCTAAAAGGCAAATTTCTGGACTTATATAAGCGGAAACTCCCCGTTCTGGTGAAACCGGGTAGGATACTGTCGCACCTTGTGAACCAACATGGTTTTACATCATCATATGACCTAAACAAACACAAAACAATAGAGAGCTACGCCGGGCTACTCCTGTCAGAGGAACGCCTAGGGGGTAGATGATCCGAGGCCCACAGATCAGGGTTCCGCGGTAAACCGCGCTCCGGAGCATTGGAAACCCTCAAGAACTTGCATGTGGCCCTAGCACATGCATGGAGGTGTGGTGTTGTGTTGAAACATGAAAAACCTAGTTCCCGGGTGGATGTGTCCCCCTTCGCATGCATGCGCTGTAACCTAAAAGGGAAGGTTCTGGACTTATTTAAGGGGGAAGCTCCCCGTTCCGGTTGACGATCCGAGGCCCACAGATCAGGGTTCTGCGGCGAACCGCGCTCCGGGGCGTAGGAAACCCTTAAGAACTTGCATGTAGCCCAAGCACATGCATGGAGGTGTGGTGTTGTGTTGAAACATGCAAAACCTAGTCCCGGGGTGGATGTGTCCCCCTTCGCATCCATGCACTGTAACCTAAAAGGGAAGGTTCTGGACTTATATAAGGGGGAAACTCCCCGTTCTGGTGAAACCGGGTAGGATACTGCCACACCTTGTGATCCAACATGGTTTTACATCATCATATGACGTAAACAAACACAAAACAAGAGAGAGATACGCCGGGCTACCCCTGTCAGAGGAACGTCTAGGGGGTAGACGATCCGAGGCCCACAGATCAGGGTTCCGCGGCAAACCGCGCTTCGGGGCGTAGGAAACCCTCAAGAACTTGCATGTGGCGCTAGCACATGCATGGAGGTGTGGTGTTGTGTTGAAACATGAAAAACCTAGTCCCGGGTGGATGTGTCCCCCTTCGCCTGCATGCGCTGTAACCTAAAAGGGAAGGTTCTGGACTTATATAAGGGGGAAACTCCCCGTTCCGGTAGACGATCCGAGGCCCACGGGTCAGGGTTCCATGGCAAACCGCGCTCCGGGGCGTAGGAAACCCTTAAGAACTTGCATGTGGCCCTACCACATGTATGGAGGTGTGGTGTTGTGTTGAAACATGCAAAACCTAGTCCTCGGGTTGCATGGATGTGTCCCCCTTCGCATGCAAGCGCTGTAACCTAAGAGGGAAGGTTCTGGACTTATATAAGGAGGATCTCCCTGTTCCGATAAAACTAGGTAGGATACTGGCGCATGGATGTGTCCTCCTTCGCATGCATGCGTTGTAACCTAAAAGGGAAGGTTCTATACTTATATAAGGGGGAAACTCCCCATTCGGGTGAAACCGGGTAGGATACTGCCGTACCTTGTGAACCAACATGGTTTTACATCATCATATGACCTAAACAAACACAAAACAAGAGAGAGCTATGCCGGGCTACCCCTGTCAGAGGAACGTCTAGGGGCGTAGACGATACGAGTCTCACAGATCAGGTTTCCACGGCAACCCGCGTTCCGGGGCATAGGAAACCCTCAAGAACTTCCATATGGCCCTAGCACATGCATGGAGGTGTGGTTTTGTGTTGAAACATGCAAAACCTAGTCCCCGGGTGGATGTGTCTCCCTTCGCATGCATGCGCTGTAACCTAAAAGGGAAGGTTCTGGACTTATATAAGGGGGAAACTCACTGTTCCGGTGAAACCGGGTAGAATACTGCCGCACCTTATGAACCAACATGGTTTTCATCATCATATGACTTAAACAAACACAAAACAAGAGAGAGATACGCCGGGCTACCCCTGTCAGAGGAACGTCTAGGGTGGTAGACGATCCGAGGTCCACAGATCAGGGATCCGCGGCAAACCGCGCTCTGGGGAGTAGGAATCCCTCAAGAACTTGCATGTGGCCGTAGTATATGCATGGAGGTGTGGTGTTGTGTTGAAACATGCAAAACCTAGTCCCCGGGTGGATGTGTACCCCTTCGCATGCATGCGCTATAACCTAAAAGGGAAGGTTCTGGACTTATATAAGGGGGAAACTCCCAGTTCCGGTGAAACGGGGTCAGATACTGCCGCACCTTGTGAACCAACATGGTTTTACATCATCATATGACCTAAACAAACACAAAACAAGAGAGAGCTACGCCGGGCTACCCCTGTCAGAGGAACGTCTGGGGGGTAGATGATCCGAGGCCCACATATTAGGGTTCCGCGCCAAACCGCGCTCCAGGGCGTAGGAAACCCTCAAGAACTTGCATGTGGCCCTAGCACATGCATGGAGGTGTGGTGTTGTGTTGAAACATGCAAAATATAGTCCCCGGGTTGCATGGATGTGTCCCCCTTCGCATGCATGCGCTGTAACCTAAAAGGGAAGGTTCTGGACTTATATAAGGGGGAAACTCCTTGTTCCGGTGAAACCGGGTAGGATACTTCCGCACCTTGTGAACCAACATGGTTTTACAGCATCATATGACCTAAACAAACACAAAACAATAGAGAGCCACGCCGGGCTACTCCTGTCAGAGGAACGCCTAGGGGGTAGACGATCTGAGGCCCATAGATCAGGGTTCCGCGGTAAACCGCGCTCCGGAGCGTTGGAAACCCTCAAGAACTTGCATGTGGCCCTAGCACATGCATGGAGGTGTGGTGTTGCGTTGAAACATGAAAAACCTAGTTCCCGAGTGGATGTGTCCCCCTTCGCATGCATGCGCGGTAACCTAAAAGGGAAGGTTCTAGACTTATTTAAGGGGGAAACTCCCCGTTCCGGTAGACGATCCGAGGCCCACAGATCAGGGTTCTGCGGCAAACCGCGCTCCGGGGCGTAGGAAACCCTTAAGAACTTGCATGTTGCCCAAGCACATGCATGGAGGTGTGGTCTTGTGTTGAAACATGCAAAACCTAGTCCCCGGGTGGATGTGTCCCCCTTCGCATCCATGCACTGTAACCTAAAAGGGAAGGTTCTGGACTTATATAAGGGGGAAACTCCCTGTTCAGGTGAAACCGGGTAGGATACTGCCGCACCTTGTGAACCAACATGGTTTTACATCATCATATGACCTAAAGAAACACAAAACAAGAGAGAGCTATGCCGAGCTACCCCTGTCAGAGGAACGTCTAGGGGGTAGACGATCCGAGGCCCACAGATCAGGGTTCCGCGGCAAACCACGCTCCGGAGCATAGGAAACCCTCAAGATCTTGCATGTGGCCCTAGCACATGCATGGAGATGTGGTGTTGTGTTGAAACATGCAAAACCTAGTCCCCGGGTTGCATGGATGTGTCCCCCTTCGCATGCATGCGCTGTAACCTAAAAGGGAAGGTTCTATACTTATATAAGGGGGAAACTCCCCATTCGGGTGAAACCGGGTAGGATCCTGCCGCACCTTGTGAACCAACATGGTTTTACATCATCATATGACCTAAAAAAACACAAAACAAGAGAGAGCTATGCCGGGCTACCCCTGTCAGAGGAACGTCTAGGGGCGTAGACGATATGAGTCTCACAGATCAGGTTTCCGCGGCAACCCGCGCTCCGGGGCATAGGAAACCCTCAAGAACTTCCATATGGCCCTAGCACATGCTTGGAGGTGTGGTTTTGTGTTGAAACATGCAAAACCTAGTCCCCAGGTGGATGTGTCTCCCTTCGCATGCATGCGCTGTAACCTAAAAGGGAAGGTTCTGGACTTATATAAGGGGGAAACTCACTGTTCCGGTGAAACCGGGTAGAATATTGCCGCACCTTATGAACCAATATGGTTTTACATCATCATATGACTTAAACAAACACAAAACAAGAGAGAGATACGCCGGGCTACCCCTGTCAGAGGAACATCTAGGGTGGTAGACGATCCGAGGTCCACAGATCAGGGTTCGGCGGCAAACCGCGCTCCGAGGCGTAGGAAAACCTCAATAACTTGCATGTGGCCCTAGCACATGCATGGAGATGTGGTGTTGTGTTGAAACATTCAAAACCTAGTCCCGGGGTGGATGTGTCCCCCTTCGCATGCATGCGCTGTAACCTAAAAGGGAAGCTTCTGGACTTATATCAGGGGGAAACTCCCCGTTCCGGTGAAACCGGGTATGATACTGCCGCACCTTGTGAACCAACATGGTTTTACATCATCATATGACCTAAACAAACACAAAACAAGAGAGGGCTCCGTTGGGCTACCCCTATTAGAGGAACGTCTAGGGGGTAGACGATCCGAGGCCCACAAATCAGGGTTCCGCGGTAAACCGCGCTCCGGAGCGTAGGAAACCCTCAAGAACTTGCATGTGGCCCTATCACATGCATGGAGGTGTGGTGTTGTGTCGAAACATGCAAAACCTAGTCCCCGGGTGGATGTGTCCCCCTTCGCATGCATGCGTTGTAACCTAAAAGGGAAGGTTCTAGACTTATATAAGGGGGAAACTCCCTGTTCTGGTGAAACCGGGTAGGATACTGCCACACCTTGTGAACCAACATGGTTTTACATCATCATATGACCTAAACAAACACAAAACAAGAGAGAGCTATGCCGAGCTACCCCTGTCAGAGGAATGTCTAGGGGTTAGACGATCCGAGGCCCACAGATCAGGGTTCCGCGGCAAACCGCACTCCGGAGTGTAGGAAACCCTCAAGAACTTGCATGTGACCCTAGCACATGCATGGAGGTGTGGTGTTGTGTTGGAACATGCAACACCTAGTCCCCGGGTTGCATGGATGTGTCCCCCTTCTGATGCATGCGCTGTAACCGAAAAGGAAAGGTTCTATACTTATATAAGGGGGAAACTCACCATTCGGGTGAAACCGGGTAGGATACTGCCGCACCTTGTGAACCAACATGGTTTTATATCATCATATTACCTAAACAAACACAAAACAAGAGAGAGCTATGCCGGGCTACCCCTGTCAGAGGAACGTCTAGGGGCGTAGACGATACGAGTCTCACAGATCAGGTTTCCGCGGCAACCCGCGCTCCGGGGCATAGGAAACCCTCAAGAACTTCCATATGGCCCTAGCACATGCTTGGAGGTGTGGTTTTGTGTTGAAACATGCAAAACCTAGTCCCCGGGTGGATGTGTCTGCCTTCGCATGCATGCGCTGTAACCTAAAAGGGAAGGTTCTAGACTTATATAAGGGGGAAACTCACTGTTCCGGTGAAACCGGGTAGAATACTGCCGCACCTTATGAACCAAAATGGTTTTACATCATCATATGACTTAAACAAACACAAACAAGAGAGAGATACGCCGGGCTACCCCTGTCAGAGGAACGTCTAGGGTGGTAGACGATCCGAGGTCCACAGATCAGGGTTCCGTGGCAAACCGCGCTCCGGGGCATAGGAAACCCTCAATAACTTGTATGTGGCCCTACCACATGCATGGAGGTGTGGTGTTGTGTTGAAACATGCAAAACCTAGTCCCCGGGTGGATGTGTCCCCCTTCGCATGCATGCGCTGTAACCTAAAAGCGAAGGTTCTGGACTTATATAAGGGGGAAACTCCCTGTTCTGGTGAAACCGGGTAGGATACTGCCGCACCTTGTGAACCAACATGGTTTTAAATCATCATATGACCTAAACAAACACAAAACAAGAGAGAGCTACGCCGGGCTACCCCTGTCAGAGGAACGTCTAGGGGTAGACGATCCGAGGCCCACAGATCAGGGTTCCGCGGCAAACCGTGCTGCGGGGCGTAGGAAACCCTTAAGAACTTGCATGTGGCCCTAGCACATGCATGGAGGTGTGGTGTTGTGTTGAAACATGCAAAATATAGTCCCCGGGTTGCATGGATGTGTCCCCCTTCGCATGCATGCGCTGTAACCTAAAAGGGAAGGTTCTGGACTTATATAAGGGGGAAACTCCTTGTTCCGGTGAAACCGGGTAGGATACTTCCGCACATTGTGAAACAACATGGTTTTACATCATCATATGACCTAAACAAACACAAAACAAGAGAGAGCTACGCCGGGCTACCCCTGTCAGAGGAACGTCTAGGGGGGTAGACGATCCGAGCTCCACAGATTAGGGTTCCGTGGCAAACCGCGCTCCGAGGCGTAGGAAACCCTCAAGAACTTGCATGTGGCCCTAGCAGATGCATGGAGGTGTGGTGTTGTGTTGAAACATGCAAAACCTAGTCCCCGAGTTGCATGGATGTGTCCCCCTTCGCATGCATGCGCTATAAACTAAAAGGCAAGTTTCTGGACTTATATAAGCAGAAACTCCCCGTTCCGGTGAAACCGGGTAGGATACTGTCGCACCTTGTGAACCAACATGGTTTTACATCATCATATGACCTAAACAAACACAAAACAATAGAGAGCTACGCCGGGCTATTCCTGTCAGAGGAACGCCTAGGGGGTAGACGATCTGAGGCCCACAGATCAGGGTTCCGCGGTAAACCGCGCTCCGGAGCGTTGGAAACCCTCAAGAACTTGCATGTGGCCCTAGCACATGCATGGAGGTGTGGTGTTGCATTGAAACATGAAAAACCTAGTTCCCGGGTGGATGTGTCCCCCTTCGCATGCATGCGCTGTAACCTAAAAGGGAAGGTTCTGGACTTATTTAAGGGGGAAACTCCCTGTTCCGGTAGACAATCCGAGGCCCACAGATCAGGGTTCTGCGGCAAACCGCGCTCCGGGGCGTAGGAAACCCTTAAGAACTCGCATGTAGCCCAAGCACATGCATGGAGGTGTGGTGTTGTGTTGAAACATGGAAAACCTAGTCCCCGGGTGGATGTGTCCCCCTTCGCATCCATGCACTGTAACCTAAAAGGGAAGGTTCTAGACTTATATAAGGGGGAAACTCCCCGTTCTGGTGAAACCGGGTAGGATACTGCCGCCGCTTGTGAACCAACACGGTTTTACATCATCATATGACCTAAACAAACACAAAACAAGAGAGAGCTATGCCGAGCTACCCCTGCCAGAGGAACATCTAGGGGGTAGACGATCCGAGGCCCACAGATCAGGGTTCCGCGGCAAACCGCGCTCCAGAGCGTAGGAAACCCTCAAGATCTTGCATGTGGCCCTAGAACATGCATGGAGGTGTGGTGTTGTGTTGAAACATGCAAAACCTAGTCCCCGGGTTGCATGGATGTGTCCATCTTCGCATGCATGCGTTGTAACCTAAAAGGGAAGGTTCTATACTTATATAAGGGGGAAACTCCCCATTCGGGTGAAACCGGGTAGGATACTGCCGCACCTTGTGAACCGACATGGTTTTACATCATCATATAACCTAAACAAACACAAAACAAGAGAGAGCTATGCCGGGCTACCCCTGTCAGAGGAACGTCTAGGGGCGTCGACGATACGAGTCTCACAGATCAGGTTTCCGCAGCAACCCGCGCTCCGGGGCATAGGAAACCCTCAAGAACTTGCATGTGGCCCTAGCACATGCATGGAGGTGTGGTGTTGTGTTGAAACATGCAAAATATAGTCCCCGGGTTGCATGGATGTGTCCCCCTTCACATGCATGCGCTGTAACCTAAAAGGGAAGGTTCTGGACTTATATAAGGGGGGAAACTCCTTGTTCCGGTGAAACCGGGTAGGATACTTCCGCACCTTGTGAAACAACATGGTTTTACATCATCATATGACCTAAACAAACACAAAACAAGAGAGAGTTACGCCGGGCTACCCCTGTCACAGGAACATCTAGGGGGTAGACGATCCGAGCTCCACAGAATAGGGTTCCGTGGCAAACCGCTCTCCGAGGCGTAGGAAACCCTCAAGAACTTGCATGTGGCCCTAGCACATGCATGGAGGTGTGGTGTTGTGTTGAAACATGCAAAACCTAGTCCCCGAGTTGCATGGATGTGTCCCCCTTCGCATGCATGCGCTATAAACTAAAAGGCAAGTTTCTGGACTTATATATGCGGAAACTCCCCGTTCCGGTGAAACCGGGTAGGATACTGTCGCATCTTGTGAACCAACATGGTTTTACATCATCATATGACCTAAACAAACACAAAACAATAGAGAGCTACGCCGGCCTACTCCTGTCAGAGGAACGCCTAGGGGGTAGACGATCTGAGGCCCACAGATCAGGGTTTCGCGGTAAACCGCGCTCCGGAGCGTTGGAAACCCTCAAGAACTTGCATGTGGCCCTAGCACATGCATGGAGGTGTGGTGTTGCGTTGAAACATGAAAAACCTAGTTCCCGGGTGGATGTGTCCCCCTTCGCATGCATGCGCTGTAACCTAAAAGGGAAGGTTCTCGACTTATATAAGGGGGAAACTCCCCGTTCCGGTAGATGATCCGAGGCCCACGGATCAGGGTTCCATGGCAAACCGCACTCCGGGGCGTAAGAAACCCTTAAGAACTTGCATGTGGCCCTAGCACATGCATGGAGGTGTGGTGTTGTGTTGAAACATGCAAAACCTAGTCCCCGGGTTGCATGGATGTGTCCCCCTTCGCATGCATGCGCTGTAACCTAAGAGGGAAGGTTCCAGACTTATATAAGGGGGATCTCCCTATTCCGGTGAAACTAGGTAGGATACTGGCGCACCTTGTGAACCAACATGGTTTTACGTCATCATATGACCTAAACAAACACAAAACAAGCGAGAGCTATGCCGAGCTAGCCCTGTCAGAGGAACGTCTAGGGGGTAGACGATCCGAGGCCCATAGATCAGGGTTCCGCGGCAAACCGCGCTCTGGAGTGTAGGAAACCCTAAAGAGCTTGCATGTGGCCCTAGCACATGCATGGAGGTGTGGTGTTGTGTTGAAACATGCAAAACCTAGTCCCCGGGTTGAATGGATGTGTCCCCCTTCGCATGCATGCGCTGTAACCTAAAAGGGAAGGTTCTAGACTTATATAAGGGGGAAACTCCCCATTCCGGTGAAACCGGGTAGGATACTGCCGCACCTTGTGAACCAACATGGTTTTACATCATCGTATGACCTAAAAAAACACAAAAAAAGAGAGAGCTATGCTGGGCTACCCCTGTCAGAGGAACGTCTAGGGGCATAGACGATACGAGTCTCACAGATCAGGTTTCCGCGGCAACCCACGCTTCGGGGCATAGGAAACCCTCAAGAACTTCCATATGGCCCTAGCACATGCATGGAGGTGTGGTGTTGTGTTGAAACATGCAAAACGTAGTCCCCGGGTGGATGTGTCTCCTTTCACATTCATGCGCTGTAACCTAAAAGGGAAGGTTCTGGACTTATATGAGGGGGAAATTCACTGTTCCGGTGAAACCGGGTAGAATACTACCGCACCTTATGAACCAACATGTTTTTACATCATCGTATGACTTAAACAAACACAAAAAAAGAGATAGATACGTCGGGCTACCCCTGTCAGAGGAACGTCTAGGGTGGTAGACGATCCGAGGTCCACAGATCAGGGTTCCGCGGCATACCGCGCTCCGGGGCGTAGGAAACCCTCAATAACTTGCATGTGGCCCTAGCACATGCATGGAGGTGTGGTGTTGTGTTGAAACATGCAAAACCTAGTCCCCGGGTGGATGTGTCCCCCTTCGCATGCATGCGCTGTAACCTAAAAGGGAAGCTTCTGGACTTATATAAGGGGGAAACTCCCCGTTCCGATGAAACCGAGTATGATACTGCCGCACCTTGTGAGCCAACATGGTTTTACATCATCATATGACCTATACAAACACAAAACAAGAGAGAGCTACGTTGGGCAACCCCTGTTAGAGGAACTTCTAGGGGGGTAGACGATCTGAGGCCCACAGATCTGGGTTCCGCGGTAAACCGCGCTCCGGAGCGTAGGAAACCCTCAAGAACTTGCATGTGGCCCTATCACATGCATGGAGGTGTGGTGTTGTGTCGAAACATGCAAAACCTAGTCCCCGGGTGGATGTGTCCCCCTTCGCATGCATGCGTTGTAACCTAAAAGGGAAGGTTCTAGACTTATATAAGGGGGAAACTCCCTGTTCTGGTGAAACCGGGTAGGATACTGCCACACCTTGTGAACCAACATGGTTTATATCATCATATGACCTAAACAAACACAAAACAAGAGAGAGCTACGCCGGGCTACCCCTGTCAGAGGAACGTCTAGGGGGTAGACGATCCGAGGCCCACAGATCAGGGTTCCGCGGCAAACCGCGGTCCAGGGCGTAGGAAACCCTCAAGAACTTGCATGTGGCCCTAGCACATGCATGGAGGTGTGGTGTTGTGTTGAAACATGCAAAACCTAGTTCCCGGGTGAATCTGTCCCCCTTCGCATGGATGCGCTGTAACCTAAAAGGGAAGGTTCTGGACTTATATAAGGGGGAAACTCCCCGTTCCGGTGAAACCGGGTAGGATACTGCCGCATCTTGTGAACCAACATGGTTTTACATCATCATATGACCTAAAAAAACACAAAACAAGAGAGAGCTATGCCGGGCAACCCCTGTCAGAGGAACGTCTAGGGGGGTAGACGATCTGAGGGCAACAGATCAGGGTTCCGCGGCAAACCGCGCTCTGGGTCGTAAGAAACCCTCAAGAACTTGCATGTGGCCCTAGCACATGCATGGAGGTGTGGTGTTGTATTGAAACATGCAAAACCTAGTCGCCGGGTGGATGTGTCCCCCTTCGCATGCATGCGCTGCAACCTAAAAGGGAAGGTTCTGGACTTATATAAGGGGGAAACTCCCTGTTCCGGTGAAACCGGGTAGGATATTGCCGCACCTTGTGAACCGACATGGTTTTACATCATCATATGACGTAAACAAACACAAAACAATAGAGAGCTATCCCGGGCTACCCCTGTCATAGGAACGTCTAGGGGATAGACGATCCGAGGCCCACAGATAGGGGTTCCGCGGCAAACCGCGCTCCGGGGCGTAGGAAACCGTCAAGAACTTGCATGTGGCCCTAGCACATGCATGGAGGTGTGGCGTTGTCTTGAAACATGCAAAACCTAGTCCCCGGGTGGATGTGTCCCCCTTCACATGCATGCATTGTAACCTAAAAGGGAAGGTTCTCGACTTATATAAGTGGGAAACTCCCCGTTCTGGTGAAACCGGGTAGGATACTACCGCACCTTGTGAAACAACATGGTTTTACATCACCATATGACCTAAACAAACACAAAACAAGAGAGAGATACGCCGGGCTACCCCTGTCAGAGGAACGTCTAGGGGGGTAGACGATCCGAGGTCCACAGATTAGGGTTCCATGGCAAACCGAGGCTCCGAGGCGTAGGAAACCCTCAAGAACTTGCATGTGGCCCTAGCACATGCATGGAGGTTTGGTGTTCTGTTGAAACATGCAAAACCTAGTCCCCGAGTTGCATGCATGTGTCCCCCTTCGCATGCATGCGCTATAACCTCAAAGGGAAGTTTCTGGACTTATATAAGCGGAAACTCCCCGTTCCGGTGAAACCGGGTAGGATACTGTCGCACCTTGTGAACCAACATGGTTTTACATCATCATATGACGTAAACAAACACAAAACAATAGAGAGCTACGCCGGGCTACTCCTGTCAGAGGAACGCCTAGGGGGGTAGACGATCTGAGGCCCACAAATCAGGGTTCCGCGGTAAACCGCGCTCCGGAGCGTTGGAAACCCTCAAGAACTTGCATGTGGCCCTAGCACATGCATGGAGGTGTGGTGTTGCGTTGAAACATGAAAAACCTAGTTCCCGGGTGGATGTGTCCCCCTTCGCATGCATGCGCTGTAACCTAAAAGGGAAGGTTCTGGACTTATTTAAGGGGGAAACTCCCCGTTCCGGTAGACGATCCGAGGTCCACAGATCAGGGTTCTGCGGCAAACCGCGCTCCGGGGCGTAGGAAACCCTTAAGAACTTGCATGTAGCCCAAGAACATGCATGGAGGTGTGGTGTTGTGTTAAAACATGCAAAACCTAGTCCCCGGGTTGATGTGTGCCCCTTCGCATCCATGCACTGTAACCTAAAAGGGAAGGATCTGGACTTATATAAGGGGGAAACTCCTCGTTCTGGTGAAACCGGGTAGGATACTGCCGCACCTTGTGAACCAACATGGTTTTACATCATCATATGACCTAAACAAACACAAAACAAGAGAGAGCGACGCCGGGCTACCCCTGTCAGAGGAACGTCTAGGGGGTAGACGATCCGAGGCCCACAGATCAGGGTTCCGCGGCAAACCGCATTCCGGGGCATAGGAAACCCTCAAGAACTTGCATGTGGCCCTAGCACATGCATGGAGGTGTGGTGTTGTGTTGAAACAAGAAAAACCGAGTCCCCGGGTGGATGTGTCCCCCTTCGCATGCATGCGCAGTAACCTAAAATGGAAGGTTCTGGACTTATATAAGGGGGAAACTCCCCGTTCCGGTAGACGATCCGAGGCCCACGGATCAGGGTTCCATGGCAAACCGCGCTCCGCGGCGTAAGAAACCCTTAAGAACTTGCATGTGGCCCTAGCACATGCATGGAGGTGTGGTGTTGTGTTGAAACATGCAAAACCTAGTCCCCGGGTTGCATGGATGTGTCCCCCTTCGCATGCATGCGCTGTAACCTAAGAGGGAAGGTTCTAGACTTATATAAGGGGGATCTCCCTATTCCGGTGAAACTAGGTAGGATACTGGTGCACCTTGAGAACCAACATGGTTTTACGTCATCATATGACCTAAACAAACACAAAACAAGAGAGAGCTATGCCGAGCTACCCCTGTCAGAGGAACGTCTAGGGGGTAGACGATCCGAGGCCCACAGATCAGGGTTCCGCGGCAAACCGTGCTCTGGAGCGTAGGAAACCCTCAAGAACTTGCATGTGGCCCTAGCACATGCATGGAGGTGTGGTGTTGTGTTGAAACATGCAAAACCTAGTCCCCGGGTTGCATGGATGTGTCCCCCTTCGCATGCATGCGCTGTAACCTAAAAGGGAAGGTTCTAGACTTATATAAGGGGGAAACTCCCCATTCCAGTGAAACCAGGTAGGATACTGCCGCACCTTGTGAACCAACATGGTTTTACATCATCATATGACCTAAACAAACACAAAACAAGAGAGAGCTATGCCGGGCTACCCCTGTCGGAGGAACGTCTAGGGGCGTAGATGATACGAGTCTCACAGATCAGGTTTCCGCGGCAACCCGCGCTCCGAGGCATAGGAAACCCTCAATAACTTGCATGTGGCCCTAGCACATGCATGGAGGTGTGGTGTTGTGTTGAAACATGCAAAACCTAGTCCCCGGGTGGATGTGTCCCCCTTCGCATGCATGCGCTGTAACCTAAAAGGGAAGCTTCTAGACTTATATAAGGGGGAAACTCCCCGTTCCGATGAAACCGGGTATGATACTGCCGCACCTTGTGAACCAACATGGTTTTACATCATCATATGACCTAACCAAACAGAAAACAAGAGAGAGCTACGTTGGACTACCCCTGTTAGAGGAACGTCTAGGGGGGTAGACGATCTGAGGCCCACAGATCAGGGTTCCGCGGTAAACCGCGCTCCGGAGCGTAGGAAACCCTCAAGAACTTGCATGTGGCCCTATCACATGCATGGAGGTATGGTGTTGTGTCGAAACATGCTAAACCTAGTCCCCGGGTGGATGTGTCCCCCTTCGCATGCATGCGTTGTAACCTAAAAGGGAAGGTTCTAGACTTATATAAGGGGGAAACTCCCAGTTCTGGTGAAACCGGGTAGGATACTGCCACACCTTGTGAACCAACATGGTTTTACATCATCATATGACCTAAACAAACACAAAACAAGAGAGAGCTACGCCGGGCTACCCCTGTCAGAGGAACGTCTACGGGGGTAGACGATCCGAGGCCCACAGATCAGGGTTCCGCGGCAAACCGCGCTCCAGGGCGTAGGAAACCCTCAAGAACTTGCATGTGGCCCTAGAACATGCATGGAGGTGTGGTGTTGTGTTGAAACATGCAAAACCTAGTTCCCGGGTGAATGTGTCCCCCTTCGCATGCATGCGCTGTAACCTAAAAGGGAAGGTTCTGGACTTATATAAGGGGGAAACTCCCCGTTCCGGTGAAACCGGGTAGGATACTACCGCATCTTGTGAACAAACATGGTTTTACATCATCATATGACCTAAACAAACACAAAACAAGAGAGAGCTATGCCGGGCAACCCCTGTCAGAGGAACGTCTAGGGGGTAGACGATCTGAGGCCCACAGATCAGGGTTCCGCTGCAAACCGCGCTCTGGGGCGTAAGAAACCCTCAAGAACTTGCATGTGGCCCTAGCACATGCATGGAGGTGTGGTGTTGTGTTGAAACATGCAAAACCTAGTCTTCGGGTGGATGTGTCCCCCTTCGCATGCATGCGCTGGACTTATATAAGGGGGAAACTCCCCGTTCTGGTAAAACCGAGTAGGATACTGCCGCACCTTGTGAACCAACATGGTTTTACATCATTATCTGACGTAAACAAACACAAAACAGGAGAGAGCTACGCCGGGCTACCCCTGTCATAGGAACGTCTAGGGGGGTAGACGATCCGAGGCCCACGAATCAGGGTTCCGCGGCAAACCGCGCTCCGGGGCGTAGGAAACCGTCAAGAACTTTCATGTGGCCCTAGCACATGCATGGAGGTGTGGTGTTGTCTTGAAACATGCAAAACCTAGTCCCCGGGTGGATGTGTCCCCCTTCACATGCATGCATTGTAACCTAAAAGGGAAGGTTCTCGACATATATAAGGGGGAAACTCCCCGTTCTGGTGAAACCAAGTAGGATACTGCCGCACCTTGTGAAACAACATTGTTTTACATCATCATATGACCTAATCAAACACAAAACAAGAGAGAGATACGCCGGGCTACCCCTGTCAGAGGAACGTCTAGGGGGGTAGATGATCCGAGGTCCACAGATTAGGGTTCCGTGGCAAACCGCGCTCCGAGGCGTAGGAAACCCTCAAGAACTTGCATGTGGCCCTAGAACATGCATGGAGGTGTTGTGTTGTGTTAAAACATGCAAAACCTAGTCCCCGAGTTGCATGGATATGTCCCCCTTCGCATGCATGCGCTATAACCTAAAAGGGAAGTTTCTGGACTTATATAAGCGGAAACTCCCCGTTCCGGTGAAACCGGGTAGGATACTGTCGCACCTTGTGAACCAACATGGTTTTATATCATCATATGACCTAAACAAACACAAAACAATAGAGATCTACGCCGGGCTACTCCTGTCAGAGGAACGCCTAGGGGGTAGACGATCTGAGGCCCATAGATCAGGGTTCCGCGGTAAACCGCGCTCCGGAGCGTTGGAAACCCTCAAGAACTTGCATGTGGCCCTAGCACATGCATGGAGGTGTGGTGTTGCGTTGAAACATGAAAAACCTAGTTCCCGGGTGGATGTATCCCCCTTCAGATGCATGCATTGTAACCTAAAAGGGAAGGTTCTCGACTTATATAAGGGGGAAACTCCCCGTTCTGGTGAAACCGGGTAGGATACTGCCGCACCTTGTGAACCAACATGGTTTTACATCACCATATGACGTAAACAAACACAAAACAAGTGAGAGCTACGCCGGGCTACCCCTGTCATAGGAACGTCTAGGGGGGTAGACGATCCGAGGCCCACAGATCAGGGTTCCGCGACAAACCGCGCTCCCGTGTGTAGGAAACCGTCAAGAACTTGCATGTGGCCCTAGCACATGCATGGAGGTGTGGTGTTGTCTTGAAACATGCAAAACCTAGTCCCCGGGTGGATGTGTCCCCCATCACATGCATGCATTGTAACCTAAAAGGGAAGGTTCTCGACTTATCTAAGCGGGAAACTCCCCGTTCTGGTGAAACCGGGTAGGATACTGCCGCACCTTGTGAACCAACATGGTTTTACATCATCATAAACCCTAAACAAACACAAAACAAGAGAGAGCTATGCCGAGCTACCCCTGTCAGAGGAACGTCTAGGGGGTAGACGATCCGAGGCCCACAGATCAGGGTTCCGTGGCAAACCGCGTTCTAGGGCGTAGGAAACCCTCAAGAACTTGCATTTGGCCCTAGGACATGCATGGAGGTGTGGTGTTGTGTTGAAAAATGCAAAACCTAGTTCCCGGGTGGATGTGTCCCCCTTCGCATGCATGCGCCGTAACCTAAAAGGGAAGGTTCTGAACTTATATAAGGGGGAAACTCCCTGTTCTGGTGAAACCGGGTAGGATACTGCCGCACCTTGTGAACCAACATGGTTTTACATCATCATATGACCTAAACAAAAAAAAACAAGAGAGAGCTACGTCGAGCTACCCCTGTCAGAGGAACGTCTAGGGGGGTAGACGATCAGAGGCCCATAGATCAGGGTTCCGCGGCAAACCGCGCTCTGGGGCGTAAGAAACCCTCAAGAACTTGCATGTGGCCCTAGCACATGCATGGAGGTGTGGTGTTGTGTTGAAACATGCAAAACCTAGTCGCTGGGTGGATGTGTCCCCCTTCGCATGCATGCACTGCAACCTAAAAGGGAAGGTTTTGGACTTATATAAGGGGGAAACTCCCCGTTCCGGTGAAACTGGGTAGGATACTGCCGCACCTTGTGAACCAACATGGTTTTACATCATCATATGATGTAAACAAACACAAAACAAGAGAGAGCTACGCCGGGCTACCCCTGTCATACGAACGTCTAGGGGGGTAGACGATCCGAGGCCCACAGATCAGGGTTCCGCGGCAAACCGCGCTCCGGGGCATAGGAAACCGTCAAGAACTTGCATGTGGCCCTAGCACATGCATGGAGGTGTGGTGTTGTCTTGAAACATGCAAAACCTAGTCCCCGGGTGGATGTGTCCCCCTTCACATGCATGCATTGTAACCTAAAAGGGAAGGTTCTCGACTTATATAAGGGGGAAACTCCCCGTTCTGGTGAAACCGGGTAGGATACTGCCGCACCTTGTGAACCAACAAGGTTTTACATCATCATATGACCTAAACAAACACAAAACAAGAGAGAGCTACGTCGGGCTACCCCTGTCAGAGGAACGTCTAGGGGGGTAGACGATCCGAGGCCCATAGATCAGGGTTCCGCGGCAAACCGCGCTCTGGGGAGTAGGAATCCCTCAAGAACTTGCATGTGGCCGTAGTATATGCATGGAGGTGTGGTGTTGTGTTGAAACATGCAAAACCTAGTCCCCGGGTGGATGTGTACCCCTTCGCATGCATGCGCTATAACCTAAAAGGGAAGGTTCTGGACTTATATAAGGGGGAAACTCCCAGTTCCGGTGAAACCGGGTCGGATACTGCCGCACCTTGTGAACCAACATGGTTTTACATCATCATATGACCTAAACAAACACAAAACAAGAGAGAGCTACGCCGGGCTACCCCTGTCAGAGGAACGTCTAGGGGGGTAGACAATCTGAGGCCCACAGATCAGGGTTCCGCGGCAAACCGCGCTCCAGGGCGTAGGAAACCCTCAAGAACTTGCATGTGGCCCTAGAACATGCATGGAGGTGTGGTGTTGTGTTGAAACATGCAAAACCTAGTCCCTGGGTGGATGTGTCCCCCTTCGCATGCATGCGCAGTAACCTAAAAGGGAAGGTTGTGAACTTATATAAGGGGGAAACTCCCCGTTCCGGTGAAACCTGGTAGGATACTGCCGCACCTTGTGAACCAACATGGTTTTACATCATCATATTACCTAAACAAACACAAAACAAGAAAGAGCTATGTCGGGCTACCCCTGTCAGAGGAACGTCTAGGGGGGTAGACAATCTGAGGCCCACAGATCAGGGTTCTGCGGCAAACTGCGCTCTGGGGCGTAAGAAACCCTCAAGAACTTGCATGTGGCCCTAGCACATGCATGGAGGTGTGGTGTTGTGTTGAAACATGCAAAACCTAGTCGCCGGGTGCATGTGTCCCCCTTCGCATGCATGTGCTGCAACCTAAAAGGGAAGGTTCTGGACTTATATAAGGCGGAAGCTCCCCGTTCCGGTGAAACCGGGTAGGATACTGCCGCACCTTGTGAACCAACATGGTTTTACATCATCATATGACCTAAACAAACACAAAACAAGAGAGAGCTACGCCGGGCTACCCCTGTCATAGGAACGTCTAGGGGGGTAGACGATCCGAGGCCCATAGATCAGGGTTCCGCGGCAAACCGCTCTCCGGGGCGTAGGAAACTGTCAAGAACTTGCATGTGGCCCTAGCACATGCATGAAGGTGTGGTGTTGTGTTGAAACATGAAAAACCTAGTCCCCGGGTGGATGTGTCCCCCTTCGCATGCATGCGCTGTAACCTAAAAGGGAAGGTTCTGAACTTATATAAGGGGGAAACTCCCTGTTCTGGTGAAACCGGGTAGGATACTGCCGCACCTTGTGAACCAACATGGTTTTACATCATCATATGACCTAAACAAAAAAAACAAGAGAGAGCTACGTCGAGCTACCCCTGTCAGAGGAACGTCTAGGGGGGTAGACGAACAGAGGCCCATAGATCAGGGTTCCGCGGCAAACCGCGCTCTGGGGCGTAAGAAACCCTCAAGAACTTGCATGTGGCCCTAGCACATGCATGGAGGTGTGGTGTTGTGTTGAAACATGCAAAACCTAGTCGCCGGGTGGATGTGTCCCCCTTCGCATGCATGCGCTGCAACCTAAAAGGGAAGGTTCTGGACTTATATAAGGGGGAAACTCCCCGTTCCGGTGAAACCGGGTAGGATACTGCCGCACCTTGTGAACCAACATGGTTTTACATCATCATATGATGTAAACAAACACAAAACAAGAGAGAGCTACGCCGGGCTACCCCTGTCATACGAACGTCTAGGGGGGTAGACGATCCGAGGCCCATAGATCAGGGTTCCGCGGCAAACCGCGCTCCGGGGCGTAGGAAACCGTCAAGAACTTGCATGTGGCCCTAGCACATGCATGGAGGTGTGGTTTTGTCTTGAAACATGCAAAACCTAGTCCCCGGGTGGATGTGTCCCCCTTCACATGCATGCATTGTAACCTAAAAGGGAAGGTTCTCGACTTATATAAGGGGGAAACTCCCCGTTCTGGTGAAACCGGGTACGACACTGCCGCACCTTGTGAACCAACAAGGTTTTACATCATCATCTGACCTAAACAAACACAAAACAAGAGAGAGCTACGTCGGGCTACCCCTGTCAGAGGAACGTCTAGGGGGGTAGACGATCCGAGGACCATAGATCAGGGTTCCGCGGCAAACCGCGCTCTGGGGAGTAGGAATCCCTCAAGAACTTGCATGTGGCCGTAGCATATGCATGGAGGTGTGGTGTTGTGTTGAAACATGCAAAACCTAGTCCCCGGGTGGATGTGTACCCCTTCGCATGCATGCGCTATAACCTAAAAGGGAAGGTTCTGGACTTATATAAGGGGGAAACTCCCAGTTCCGGTGAAACCGGGTCGGATACTGCCGCACCTTGTGAACCAACATGGTTTTACATCATCATATGACCTAAACAAACACAAAACAAGAGAGAGCTACGCCGGGCTACCCCTGTTAGAGGAACGTCTGGGGGGTAGATGATCCGAGGCCCACATATTAGGGTTCCGCGCCAAACCGCGCTCCAGGGCGTAGGAAACCCTCAAGAACTTGCATGTGGCCCTAGCACATGCATGGAGGTGTGGTGTTGTGTTGAAACATGCAAAACCTAGTCCCCGGGTGGATGTGTCCCCCTTCGCATGCGTGCGCAGTAACCTAAAAGGGAAGGTTCTGAACTTATAAGGGGGAAACTCCCCGTTCCGGTGAAACCGGGTAGGATACTACCGCACCTTGTGAACCAACATGGTTTTACATCATCATATGACCTAAACAAACACAAAACAAGAAAGAGATATGTCGGGCTACCCCTGTCAGAGGAACGTCTAGGGGGGTAGACGATCTGAGGCCCACAGATCAGGGTTCCGCGGCAAACTGCGCTCTGGGGCGTAAGAAACCCTCAAGAACTTGCATGTGGCCCTAGCACATGCATGGAGGTGTGGTGTTGTGTTGAAACATGCAAAACCTAGTCGTAGGGTGCATGTGTCCCCCTTCGCATTCATGTGCTGCAACCTAAAAGGGAAGGTTCTAGACTTATATAAGGGGGAAGCTCCCCGTTCCGGTGAAACCGGGTAGGATACTGCCGCACCTTGTGAACCAACATGGTTTTACATCATCATATGACCTAAACAAACACAAAACAAGAGAGAGCTACGCCGGGCTACCCCTGTCATAGGAACGTCTAGGGGGGTAGACGATCCGAGGCCCACAGATCAGGGTTCCGCGGCAAACCGCTCTCCGGGGCGTAGGAAACTGTCAAGAACTTGCATGTGGCCCTAGCACATGCATGGAGGTGTGGTCTTGTCTTGAAACATGCAAAACCTAGTCCCCGGGTGGATGTGTCCCCCATCACATGCATGCGCAGTAACCTAAAAGGGAAGGTTCTGAACTTATATAAGTGGGAAACTCCCCGTTCCGGTGAAACCGGGTAGGATACAGCCGCACCTTGTGAACCAACATGGTTTTACATCATCATATGACCTAAAAAAACACAAAACAAGAGAGAGCTATGCCGGGCTACCCCTGTCAGAGGAACGTCTAGGGGGGTAGACGATTTGAGGCCCACATATCAGGGTTCCGCGGCAAACCGCGCTCTGGGGCGTAAGAAACCCTCAAGAACTTGCATGTGGCCCTAGCACATGCATGGAGGTGTGGTGTTTTGTTGAAACATGCAAAACCTAGTCGCCGGGTGGATGTGTCCCCCTTCGCATGCATGTGCTGCAACCTAAAAGGGAAGGTTCTGGACTTATATAAGGGGGAAGCTCCCCGTTCCGGTGAAACCGGGTAGGATACTGCCGCACCTTGTGAACCAACATGGTTTTACATCATCATATGACCTAAACAAACACAAAACAAGAGAGAGCTACGCCGGGCTACCCCTGTCATAGGAACGGCTAGGGGGGTAGACGATCCGAGGCCCACAGATCAGGGTTCCGCGGCAAACCGCTCTCCGGGGCGTAGGAAACTGTCAAGAACTTCATGTGGCCCTAGCACATGCATGGAGGTGTGGTGTTGTCTTGAAACATGCAAAACCTAGTCCCCGGGTGGATGTGTCCCCCTTCACATGCATGCATTGTAACCTAAAAGGGAAGGTTCTCGACTTATATAAGGGGGAACTCCCTGTTCCGGTGAAACCGGGTAGGATACTGCCGCACCTTGTGAACCAACATGGTTTTACATCATCATATGACCTAAACAAACACAAAACAAGAGAGAGCTACGTCGGGCTACCCCTGTTAGAGGAACGTCTAGGGGGTAGACGATCCGAGGCCCACAGATCAGGGTTACGCGGCAAACCGCGGTCCAGGGCGTAGGATGATTGGTTCGTAGCATGGAAAACAAAAAAATTTCTACCGCAAGAACGAACAAAACCCAGATCTAATCTAGATAAAAGCCAAGATCTAATCTATTAGACATGTGCAACGAGATAGATCTGTACTAACCCTTGTAGATCCGAAAGCGTTACGAGATTGGATCTCGCGGTTGATGTAGTCGATCACTTGCCGATCTCAAGATCGAGTGGACGATCCTTCCGGCGCCGTGTTCCGGCAGCGCTCCCGCAGTCGGTCACACGTACGGAGTCGAAACAGACCTTCTCTCCTCGTTCCAGCGAGCAGCGGAGGTAGAAGATCTTCTCCACGGAATCTCAGCAGCACGACGGCGTGGTGGTGGTGGTGGAGTAGAGAATTCTGCAGGGCTTTGCCTAGGCCTGAGCAGAAGAGAGAATGAGGAGAGAGGCGGCTAGGATAGGAGTAGTGGAGGAGGGCCAGGGGGTGGCGCCCCCACCCCTCTATTTAAAGGGGGAGGCGCCATGGGGAGGGGGAGTCCTAGTAGGACTCCCCTCCCTCCTTGGCCGGCGGATTGGGGAGGGGGGAGGAGTCCTCCTCCCCCACGACTCCTTGTCTTGCCCCACAAGGACTCCTTGATCCCTTTCTTGGTTTTCAAGCAAACTCCAAGAAATCTTCCAGAACCTTCCGGAACATTCCGAAACCTTCTAGAATCCTCATACAAATACTCCGGAACATTCCCTAACGCAAAAAATGATCCCCAATATATGAATCTTATTCTCCGGACAATTCCGGATCTCCTCGTGATGTCCAGGATCCAATCCGAGACTCCGAACAACATTCGGTCTCCAACGCACATTCCATATCTACTTAAAACAACTTCGAACCTTAAGTGTGTCACCCTACGGTTCGTGAATATGTAGACATGACAGAGACACATCTCCTATCAATAACCATCAGCGGGACCTGGAGATCCATAATGGGTCCCACATACTCAACGATGACTTCGTGATTGATAGAACCATTTACATACGAAACCAATTCCCTTTGTCACGCGTTACTATACTTATCCGAGGTTTGATCGTCGGTATTTCCCTACCTAGTTCTACCTCGTTACTGATAAGTACTCTTTACTCGTTCCATGTTATGTCATCCCTTGTGACCCAGTCACATGCTTGCAAGCTAACTGGATGACATTCCACCGAGAGGGCCCAAAGCATATCTATCCGTCATATGGATGGACAAATCCCAATCTTGGTCCATGCGCTTCAACACATACTTTCAGAATACCCAATGACACCTTTATAACCACCCAGTTACGAAGCGGCGTTTGATGTCATCAAAGTACCCATCCGGTGATGGTGATTAACACAACCTCATGGTCGAAGGATTAGGTTACTATGCATTTAAAAGCTTATAGCAATACGAACTTAATGACTTGAGCTTATGCTACGCTTACTATGGGTGTGTGTCCATCACATCATTCTCCTAATGATATAACCTTGTTATTAATCACATCCTAATGTCCATGATCAGGAAACCATGATCATCAATTAATCAACAAGCTAGTTTTCAACAAGAGGCTTACTAGGGACTCTTATATGTTTACAAAACATGCAAGTATTAGTGTTTCCTAATAATACAATTATAGCATGGGCTGTAAACATTCATCATAAACACAAAGATATAATAATAACCACTTTTATTATTGCCTCTTGGGCATATCTCCAACAGTCTCCCACTTGCACTAGAGTTAATAATCTAGATTACATGGTAATATACCGAACACCCATGGCGTTCTGGTGTTGGTCATGCTTTTCTCTAGGGAGAGGTTTAGTCAACGGATCTGCCACATTCAGATCAGTGTGTTCTTTGCAAATCTTTATGTCACCATCTCGGACATACTCGCGAATAGCGTGGAAACGTAGCTTGATGTGCTTCAGCTTGCTATGTGACCTTGGCTCCTGTGCATTAGCTATGGCACCTGTGTTGTCACAGTAGATGGCCATCGGGTCCAACGCACTAGGAACCACGCCAAGTTCAGTAATGAATTCCTTCATCCATACGGCTTCTCGTGCAGCCTCCGAAGCAGCTATGTATTCCGATTCAGTTGAAGATTTCACCACAACGCTTTGCTTTGCACTCCTCCAGCTCACTGCAGCACCATTCAAAATAAATACGTATCCTGACTGTGACTTTGAGTCATCCGGATCGGTGTTCCAACTAGCATCGGTGTAACTGTTTACAACAAGCTGTTCATCACCTCCATAAGAAAGAACCATATCCTTAGTCCTATTTAGGTACTTTAGGATATTCTTGACCGCTGTCCAGTGCTCCATTCCAGGATCACTTTGATATCTTCTAGTCAAACTAACAGCATGTGCTATATCCGGTCTTGTACACAACATGGCATACATGATAGAACCTATGGCCGAGGCATAGGGAATATTATCCATCTTTTCTCTATCTTCTGCCGTAGCTGGACTTTGAGTCTTACTCAAGGTCTTACCTGACAACATGGGCACGAACCCTTTCTTGCTCTCTTCCATTCTAAACTTCTTTAGAACTTTGTCTAAGTATGTACTTTGTGAAAGTGCTATTAGGCGTCTTGATCTTTCTCTATAAATCTTGATGCCTAGAACATATGCCGCTTCGCCAAGATCCTTCATTGAAAAACTATTATTCAAATAGGTTTTGACGCTATTAAGAAGTTCTATATCATTCCCAATCAACAATATGTCATCTACATATAGCACTAGGAATGCTACAGAGCTCCCACTCACTTTCTTGTAAATACAAGCTTCTCCATAAGTTTGTATAAACCCAAAATTTTTGATTACTTTATCAAAATGTTGATTCCAACTCTGGGATGCTTGCTTCAGTCCATAAATGGAGCGCTGAAGTTTGCATACCTTGTCAGCATCTTTAGGATCGACAAAACCCTTGGGTTGTACCATATACAACTCTTCCTCAATGTCACCATTAAGGAACGCCGTTTTGACATCCATCTGCCAAATCTCATAACCGAAATGTGCAGCAATTGCTAACAAAATCCTCACAGACTTTAGCTTCGCTACTGGTGAGAATGTCTCATCATAGTCAACTCCTTGAATTTGTCGGAACCCTTTCGCGACAAGTCGAGCTTTATAGACGGTAACATTACCATCAGCATCTGTTTTTCTCTTGAAAATCCATTTGTTCTCGACAGCCTTACGGCCATCCGGTAAGTCCACCAAAGTCCATACTTGGTTTTCGTACATGGATCCCATTTCGGATTTCATGGCTTCTAGCCATTTGTCGGAATCTGGGCTCACCATAGCTTCTTCATACGTCGCAGGGTCATCAGCGTTGTCCACCAACATGACGTTCAAGGCAGAGTCATACCAATCAGCAGTGGTACGAACCCTCGTTGACCTGCGAGGTTCAGCAGCAACTTCGATTGAAGTTTCATGATCTTTATCATTAGCTTCCTCTCCAATTGGTGCAGGCGACACAAAAACATCTTCCGGTGCTGCGCTACTCTCAAATCCGAGAGAAGGTTCAATAACCTCATCGAGTTCTACTTTCCTTCCAGTCACCTCCTTCGAGAGAAACTCCTTCTCAAGAAAGGATCCATTCTTGGCAACGAAAACTTTGCCTTCGGATCTATGATAGAAGGTATACCCAATTGTTTCTTTAGGGTATCCTATGAAGACGCATTTCTCCGATTTGGGTTCTAGCTTATCAGGTTGTAACTTCTTTACTTATGCTTCGCAACCCCAAACTTTAAGGAACGACAACATAGGTTTCTTTCCAAACCACAATTCGTACGGTGTCGTTTCAACGGATTTAGATGGTGCCCTATTTAAAGTGAATGTGGCTGTCTCTAATACATAGCCCCAAAACGATAGCGGTAAATCTGTAAGAGACATCATAGACCGAACCATATCTAAGAGAGTTCGATTACGACGTTCGGACACACCATTACGCTGTGGTGTTCCCGGCGGTGTCAACTGCGAAAGTATTCCACATTTCTTTAAATGCATGCCAAACTCATAACTCAGATATTCACCTCCGCGGTCAGAATGCAGAAACTTAATCTTCTTGTCACGATGATTTTCCACTTCACTTTGAAATTCCTTAAACTTCTCGAAAGTTTCGGACTTATGTTTCATAAAGTAGACATACCCATATCTACTTAAGTCATCCGTGAAAGTGAGAACATAACGATATCCACCACGCGATGCTACACTCATTGGACCGCACACATCGGTATGTATTATTTCCAATAAGTCTGTAGCTCGCTCCATTATTCTAGAAAATGGAGTCTTAGTCATTTTTCCCATTAGACATGCTTCGCATCTCTCAAGTGATTCAAAATCAAGTGATTCAAGAAGTCCATCTGAATGGAGTTTCTTCATATGCTTCACTCTAATGTGACCAAGACGATAGTGCCACATGTATGTAGAATTATCATTCAATTTTATTCGTTTAGCATCTATGTTGTGAACATGTGTATCACTACTATCGAGATTCAATAAGAATAAACCATTCATCTCAAGTGCATTACCATAAAAGATATTACTCATATAAATCGAACAACCTTTATTCTCAGACTTCAAAGAGTAACCGTCTCGCAGTAAACAAGATCCAGATATAATGTTCATCCTTAACGCAGGCACCAAATAACAATTATTCAAATTTAAAACTAATCCTGAAGGTAGATGTAGAGGGAGCGTGCCGACGGCGATCACATCAACCTTGGAGCCATTTCCAACGCGCATCGTCACCTCGTCTCTCGCCAGTCTTCGTTTATTCCACAGCTCCTGTTTCGAGTTACAAATATGAGCAACCGAACCAGTATCAAATACCCAGGCACTACTACAATTACTAGTAAGATACACATCAATAACATATATATCAAATATACCTTTCTTCTTGATGTTGCCATTCTTCAGATCCGCCAGGTACTTGGGGCAGTTACGCTTCCAGTGACCAGCACCCTTGCAGTAGAAGCACTCAGTTTCAGGCTTGGGACCAGCCTTGGGCTTCTTTGCAGGTGCGGAAGCTTTCTTGCCGTGCTTCTTGAAGTTGCCCTTGTTCTTAGGCTTGCCCTGTCTCTTGAAATTGGTGGTCTTATTGTCCATCAACACTTGGTGCTCCTTCTTGATCTCCACTTCAGCAGTTTTCAGCATGGAAGATAGTTCAGGCAACGTCTTGTTCATGCAGTGCATATTGTAGTTCATCACAAAGTGCTTGTAACTTGGTGGCAGTGATTGGAGGAGACGGTGAATCCCTAACTCATTAGGAATCGATATCCCCAACTCTTGGAGCTTGTTTGCGTACCCAGACATGGTGAGCACGTGCTCGCTAACGGAGCTTCCCTCTTCCATCTTACAGTTAAAGAACTTTTCGGAGGCCTCATAGCTCTCCATGGCCACACGAGTCTCAAAAATTAGCCTGATCTCCTTAATGATCTCGAACGGGTCGTGGTGCTCAAAACGCTTCTGGAGCTCCGCTTCTAAACCGTATAGGATGGCACACTGAACTGTGGAGTAATGATTTTTCCGAGTGGCGTAAACATTCTTTACATCATCGGTAGCATCATCTGCAGGTGGGTCACCTAGCGGTGCTTCGAGCACATAGGTCAACTGACCAGCCCTGTGGACGATCTTCAGTCCACGGAACCAGTCCGTGAAATTGCTTCCATTGTTCTAAGCTTTTCTTTCTCTAGGAACGCATTGAAATTGATGGAGGGGGTCGCCATAATCTACAACAAATTTGCAAGTAGTTTAGACTAAGTTTATGATGAATTGGGTTCAATTATAATACTTAAATTAACTAGGTGAACTCCCACTTAAAACAACATCCCTCACATTGTCTTAGTGATTACACGAACCAAGTCCACTACACCAAGTCCGATCTTCACGAGAGAAGATGTAGTTTCATCGGCGAACAATCTTCATGTTCATCATATCATTTATATGACTCATGCTCTACCTTTCAGTATTTCCGTGTTCCGAGACCATGTCTGTACATGCTAGGCTCGTCAAGATAACCTTAGTTTCCGCATGTGTAAATCTGGCTTGCACCCGTTGTATGCACACGCTATCACATCCGATCATCACGAGATGCTTCGAAATGACGAGTCTTAGCAACGGTGCCAACTAAGGGTGAACACTTTATTACTTGATATTTAGTGAGAGGGATCATCTTATAATGCTACCGTCGCGATCTAAGCAATACAAGATGCATAAAGGATTAACATCACAGGAAATTCATAATTAGTGTGATATGATATGGCCCTTTCTTCTTGCGCCTTTAATCTCCATCTCCAAAGCACGAACATGATCTCCATCATCACTAGCACTGCGTCAAGGTCAGTGGCGCCGCTTCATGGTTGTCCATCATCACTAGCAACTATTACAACTACTTGGAATAAAGCTATTACAAGATGAATAGACACGCATGTCTTAACAGAATTAAAGACAACCATTAGGCTCCTGCCGGTTGCCATTTTACAACAAGGATCATTGCATACATCAAATATAATCACAATCACATGATGGCCATATCACATCACAAAACCCCTGCAAAAACAAGTTAGATGCCTCTAATTTTCTTTGCATGTTTTACGTGGTTTGGGGATTTCGAACAAGAACGGATCTTACCTACGAAACTGAACCACAACGTTGATACAAGTGCTATCAAGTGCAAAGTGTAAATTAGATCTATACTATGGTGGGAGAGACAGACACCCGCAAAGCCACTTGTGCAAAGCAAGTTACACGTCAAGCGTGGAGCAAGTCTCATGTGCGATGACATGTAAGGTTAGCCCGAGCCGCTTCATCCCACCATGCCGCAAGATGCAAAGTACACAAAGCAAAAGACAGCACGAGCACCAACGCCCACAACACCATTGTGTTCTACTCGTGCAATAGATCTACGCATAGATACGACTTTGATACCACTGATGGGTTCGTAGCATGGAAAACAAAAAAAATTCTACCGAAGAACGAACAAAACCCAGATCTAATCTAGATAAAAGCCAAGATCTAATCTATTAGACATGTGCAACGAGATAGATCTGTACTAACCCTTGTATATCCAAAAGTGTTACGAGATTGGATCTCGTGGTTGATGTAGTAGATCACTTGCCAATCTCAAGATCGAGTGGATGATCCTTCCGGCGCCGTGTTCCGGTAGCGCTCCCGCAGTCGGTCACACGTACGGAGTCGAAGCAGACCTTCCTCTCCTCGTTCCAGCGAGCAGCGGAGGTAGTAGATCTTCTCCACGGAATCTCAGCAGCACGATGGCATGGTGGTGGTGGTGGAGTAGAGAATTCTGCAGGGCTTTGCCTAAGCCTGAGCAGAAGAGAGAAAGAGGAGAGAGTCGGCTAGGATAGGAGTAGTGGAGGAGGGCCAGGGGTGGCGCCCCCACCCCTCTATTTAAAGGGGGAGGCGCCATGGCGAGGGGGAGTCCTAGTAGGACTCCCCTGATGGGTTCGTAGAATGGAAAAAAAATTCTACCGCAAGAACGAACAAAACCCAGATCTAATCTAGATAAAAGCCAAGATCTAATCTATTAGACATGAGCAACGAGATAGATAGGAACTAACCCTCGTAGATCCGAAAGCGTTAACGAGATTAGATCTCGTGGTTGATGTAGTCGATCACTTGCCGATCTCAAGATCGTGTGGACGACCCTTCCGGCTTCGCGTTCCGGCAGCGCTTCCGCAGTCGGTCAAGTGGACGATCCTTCCGGCGCCGCGTTTCGGCAGCGCTTCCGCAGTCGATCACACGTGCCGAGTCGAAGCATACCTTCCTCTCCCCGTTCCAGCGAGCAGCGGAGGTAGTAGATCTTCTCCACGGAATCCCAGCAGCACGACGGTGTGGTGGTGGTGTTGGAGTAGAGAATTCTGCAGGGCTTCGCCTATGCCTGTGCAGAAGAAAGGTGGACGAGAGAGGCGGCAGAGATTGGGAGTTGTCAGAAGAGAGCCAGGAGGGGGCGCCCCCTCCCTTCTATTTAAAGGAGGGAGGCGCGCCTGGGGAGGGGGAGTCCTAGTAGGACTCCCCTCCTATGGCCGGCGGTGGGAAGGGGGGAGGAGTCCTCCTCCCCCACGAATCCGTGTCTTGCCCCACTAGGTTTCCTTTGACCCTTTCTTGGTTTTCAAGCAAACTCCAAGAAATCCTCTAGAACCTTCCAGAACATTCCGAAACCTTATAGAATCTCCATACAAACACTCCGAAACATTTCCTAACTTAGAAAATGATCCCCAATATATGAATCTTATTCACCGGACAATTCCGGATCTCCTCGTGATGTCCCGGATCCATTCTGAGACTCCGAACAACATTCGGTCTCCAATGCACATTCCATATCTACTTAAAACAACTTCGAACCTTAAGTGTGTCACCCTACGGTTCGTGAATATGTAGACATGACAGAGACACATCTCCTATCAATAACCATTAGCGGGACCTGGAGATCCATAATGGCTCCCACATACTCAACGATGACTTCGTGATCGATTGAGCCATTTACATACTAATTCCCTTTGTCTCGCGATACTATACTTATCCGAGGTTTGATCGTTGGTATCTCCATACCTAGTTCTACCTCGTTACTGATAAGTACTCTTTACTAGTTCCGTGATATGTCATCCCTTGTGACCTAGTCACATGCTTGCAAGATAACTAGATGACATTCCACCAAGAGGGCCCAGAGCATATCTATCCATCATATGGATGGACAAATCCCAATCTTGGTTCATGCGCTTCAACACATACTTTCAGAATACCCAATGACACATTTATAACCACCCAGTTACGAAGCGGTGTTTGATTTCATCAAAGTATCCATCCGGTGATGGTGATTAACATAACCTCGTGGTCGAAGGAATAGGTTACTATGTATTTGAAAGCTTACAGCAATACGAACTTAAATGACTTGATCTTATGCTACGCTTACTATGGGTGTGTGTGTCCATCACATCATTCTCCCAATGACATAACCTTGTTATTAATCACATCCTAATGTCCATGATCAGGAAACCATGATCATCAATTAATCAACAAGCTAGTTCAACAAGAGGCTTACTAGGGACTCTCTTATGTTTACAAAACACACATGTATTAATGTTTCCGGTTAATACAATTATAGCATGGGATGTAAACATTTATCATAAACATAAAGATATAATAATAACCACTTTATTATTGCCTCTTGGGCATATCTCCACTAGTCTCCCACTTGCACTAGAGTCAATAATCTAGTTAAAAAACTTGTGCATTCAACACCTATGGCTTTCTGGTGTTGTATAGGCACTATTGCTAGTGGTAAACATAATCTTTGGATCTGACACTTCCAGGTCCGTGTGTATTTGCATGTCCTTGCGTCTCTACGCATTACTCATTCTCCAATGAGATGGCATTGTATAAATCTGGTCCTTTGGTGAGACCTTTAGTTCCTTGGGATTAAATCATGTTGATACAATTGGCGTACAATGTATCTTCATAGTATTATCTCGCTATGAACCACACCTAGTTTGATAACAAACTACTTGACACAAATGCCCTCCTTTACTACTACTATAGAAGTTATATATTTAGCTTTTTTTTGTAGTATCCGTCACAATATCTCAACTTTGGAACTCATCCAAATCCATCATGGAACATCCTTTCCATTATATTGTGCTACCCATAGTCTAAATTGAGATAAATTTAATTTGTATCTTGTGACAACACTAGTATCAATGTAACACTTTACAATGAACTACCTTTAACTATTTGTCACTTATACATGGTATATTCTTAGTTTTTCCAAAGCTCATAAGAATATCTTTACTATTGTCCAATGATTATCTTATGAATCATTCTGGTATATGCTCATAACATTTAGAGCATAGGACATATTTGGATGTGTACATCTCAAAGAATGATTGATCAAAATATTTTTGTGATTTCACCAAGTGTCAAAACACTTGAATCTTGTGTCAATACACTTGAATCTTGATTCAGTCCTTTCCGTGCGTCAAGAATCTTTCTTGTTGTTTCCATATTGAACTCATTCAACATCATATCTATGTACATTCGGCAAAACTATATTAGGGCCTCAATCTATTGATATAGACATTGATGCCTAATTCTCGAGTTATGCCTAAGTCTTTCATCAAAATGAAATTCTTAACCTGTTGTCAATAAAAGATACATCATTTCTAATCAACAATATGTCCTCTACATAATGTATTAGAAATATGTCTCAGCGCTCCCACCTAATTTCTTGCAAATGCAAGCATCTTCATCATCTCCGATGAATTTAAACTCTTTTAACAGTTTCATCATGGTGAAGCTTCCAACTCCGCTATGTTTACTTCAACCATTGAAGTTTTGCATACTCTTTTAGCATCCTTTGAATTAACAAAACCCTTTGGATCGTGTCATGTACACGTCCTAGGTAACCATTCTATTAGAAGAACTTTTTTTGTTTTTTCAACTACCATATACCAAAATATATGTAGTGGTTGCTACATTAATCCGTCCAGACTAAATATCGCTGTGAAAGATCAAATCTTATCATAGTCAATTCCTTGAACATTGTCGTAAACTCTTTCCGACATGTCGACTATTTCATAGATTTGAAACATCCATGTCTATTTCTTTATAGATCCAAACACGACCGATAGGCTTCACGCCTTTCCGGAGGGTCTTCAAAGTTCAGAAACTTGATTTCTCGTGTATGGAAGCTATCACGGATTCCATGACTTCCAGTAATTTTATGGAGTCAGGGCCCATCATCGCTTCTTTGCATGTAGTCGGTTCATCATTGTCAAAACAATAACAACTTGCTTATCAAATCTTACTATTTGATTCTTACCGACCCATACGGTTCTATAGGAACTCTAATCTCCGAGATCACACCTTTTGTAATCACGAGAGCCATGAGCATTGTGGCTGTCACCGGGACACTTTCCGGCGCTGTGCTACTTAGCACATATAGCTAAGGTTCAACAACCTTATCAAAGTTCTATTGTCCTCCCACTTAACTTTTCACGAAAAATTCCTTCTCAAGAAACTTGACGTTCCAAGCGACAAACTCTTTTGTCCTCGGCGTTATGGAGAAATTCCCAACAAATTCTTTGGAATAACCTACAAAGACGTGCTTATCCGACTTTGGTTATAAAATTTTTACTTATGCATAGCATACCAAAATTTAAGAAAAGACAATTCGGGTTTTATCCCAAACCATGACTTATATGGTGTCATTTCAACGGATCACGATGGAGCTCTTTTCAGTGTAAAAGCGGTAGTCACTAAAGCTTTAATCTTTAATATATAATGGCAGTTTTATAAATGACACCTTTGATCTTACCATGTCAAACACGGTTTCATTACATATCTTGAACACTCCATACTCCTATGGTGTTTTGGGAAATGCAAATCCATGGAACGATTCCTCAAATCTTAGGTGTTTTGCTAAACTTGTAACTCAAACATCTTTCTTTATGATCGAATCATAAACTCTTTATTTTCTTGTTACAATGATTTTCAACTTCATCTTGAAAGTCTTTGAACAACTTTCAAATGTTTTCATACTTCCTCCTTATTAAGTAAATATACAGATATATTCACTCAAGTTTTCGGAGAAAGCATATGAAGAAAAAAGATCCATCGCATATGGCTACACATAATGGACTATGCACATCAGCATGCTCAATTTCCAATAAGCTAGTCATCCGTTCCTCTCTGGCCCATGGCCGGAGTTTCAGTTATCTCGAGGAAAGTGTCACATGCGTCAATTGATCAAAATCAAAAGACTCCAAAATTCCATCAACATGGAGTTTCTTCATGTTTTCTTTCAAATATAATTTAAACAGCGATGTCACTTCATAAGTGATCTTTCAATCATTTGTCTTGCGACATTTTAGTAATAGTGTTTATGGATGTGATTTCTCCCACCAGACTTGTAAAAGTTCATCCATCCTTTATGGAATACGGTAATTATTTGAACAACCATTGTTCTCGTAATACCGGAACAAAATAACAGTTATTAAAACAAATCTTGAAGGCTAGGTTTGATGTCAACACAATAACATTTTATTTGTTTTCGATGAACATCATCACTCATTCTCTTGCTAGTTACTTAGGCCATTGTAGTTCATGAATTGTGTTGTCCTGTATGACACTTCATACCAACCAATTCGGTATCCAATACCGGAGAACCATATTGTTTAACAAGCAAGGAATACAACCATAACATGTATATCTTCTATATGCCTAAGTTGGACATCTCCAACCTTTTATTTTCTGCCAAATATTTTATAGATTCTCTTTCAGCAATTCCTTTTCTTTTAAAAGAATCTATCAACATCAATAGTGGTGTCATCAACATGACACATGGTACAAAGCGTATATAGTCAACTACTAATACCTTTGGACTTGCACTTTGAGGTGGATCACCATCATCAACTGTTTGGTGTTCTTTCAAAAAATCCATTCTTTAGTAATCTTTTAGTGTAGTAAATATTTTACTTACATCTTCTATTCATCCTTATCATGACAACTTCATGATCAAGCTGCTATAGCTTATAAAGGTGAATTGCGAGTATAATGTTTCTTTTTCAAAAACTTTTTGGAGGATTAGAACGACTAGCGTCTCCAACCTTCACAAATTCTCATCAAATATGAGGACGTATACTCTATCATGTTGTAACCAACACATTGTTTTAGATATCGCAATACCTTTCACATATGATGGTTTCTGAAACATTTCTTTCAGCTCTTAGATAAACTTGATATTAAAAAAAATCTTTTGAGTATCAAGAATCATGGAGACAAACATGATACATTAGATACTAACACTGGGATCGTTACTCTTGATTTAATACTATTTATTAAACTTCATAGAGTAAATAGAGTTTGCTGAAAGTTTGCAATAGGACTTATAAACTTTAAATTGACATTCAAAACAATACGATACCAGTTCGTAAAGTAAATATCCAGAATTTCTATAGTTCCACTATCTCAACTATAACTAAGCGTAAGGTGGTGAACGGATGCCAATCACTACAACAAACTATGCAAATTCACTTTAATTGTGTTTATGATAAATTGAGTTTGACTAATCCAAATTACAAATGAACTCCCACTCAAAACAACATCCCTCAAGTTGTTTTAGTGATTACATGAACCAAATCCAATACACCAAGTCCGATCATCACGTGAGATGATGTAGCTTTAAAGGCGAACAATCAACATGTTCATCATATCGTCCATATGACTCATGCTTTACCTTTCGCTATTCTGTGTTCTGAGACCATGTCTGTACATGCTAGGCTCGTCAAGGTTAACCTTAGTTTCTGCATGTGCAAATCTGGCTTGCACTCGCTGTATGCACACGTAGAGTCTATCACACCCGATCATCACGAGATGCTTCGAAACGACGAGTCTTAGCAACGGTGCCAACTAAGGACGAACACTTTATTACTTGATATTTAGTGAGAGGGATCATCTTATAATGCTACCGTCGCGATCTAAGCAATACAAGATGCATAAAGGATTAACATCACAGGCAATTCATAATATGTGATATGATATGGCCTTTCTTCTTGTGCCTTTGATCTCCATCTCCAAAGCATGGCCAAGATCTCCATCATCACCAGCGTGACGTCAAGGTCCGTGGCGCCGCTTCATGGTTGTCCATTACCACCAACAACTATTACAACTACTTGGAATAAAGCTATTACATGATGAAATAGACACGCAGGTCTTAAACAAAATTTAAAGACAACCATTAGGCTCCTGTCGGTTGCCATATTACAACTAGGATCATTGCATACATCAAATATAATCATAATCACATGATGGCCATATCACATCACAAAACCCCTGCAAAAACAAGTTAGATGCCTCTAATTTTCTTTGCATGTTTACGTGGTTTGGGGCTTTCGCATAAGACCAATCTTACCTACGAACAAGAACCACAACGTTGATACAAGTGTTGTCAGATGCTCATTGTAAATTGAATCTTAACTATGGTGGGAGAGACAGACACCCGCAAAGCCACTTGTGCAAAGCAAGTTGCACGTCAAGCGTGGAGCAAGTCTCATGTGCGATGACATGTAATGTTAGCCCGAGCCGCTTCATCCCACCATGCCGCAGATGCAAAGTACACGCTAAGACACCGACAAAAAAAACATCAACGCCCACAAAAACATTGTGTTCTACTCGTGCAACAGATCTACGCATAGATACGGCTCTGATACCACTGATGGGTTCGTAGCATGGAAAACAAAAAAAATTCTACCGCAAGAACGAACAAAACCCAGATCTAATCTAGATAAAAGCCAAGATCTAATCTATTAGACATGAGCAACGAGATAGATAGGAACTAACCCTCGTAGATCCGAATGCGTTAACGAGATTAGATCTCGTGGTTGATGTAGTCGATCACTTGCCGATCTCAAGATCGTGTGGACGATCCTTCCGGCTTCGTGTTCCGGCAGCGCTTCCGCAGTCGGTCAAGTGGACGATCCTTCCGGCGCCGCGTTTCGGCAGCGCTTCCGCAGTCGGTCACACGTGCGGAGTCGAAGAAGACCTTCCTCTCCCCGTTCCAGCGAGCAGCGGAGGTAGTAGATCTTCTCCACGGAATCCCAGCAGCACGACGGCGTGGTGGTGGTGTTGGAGTAGAGAATTCTGCAGGGCTTCGCCTATGCCTGTGCAGAAGAAAGGTGGAGGAGAGAGGCAGCAGAGATTGGGAGTTGTCAGAAGAGAGCCAGGAGGGGGCGCCCCCTCCCTTCTATTTAAAGGGGGAGGCGCGCCTGGGGAGGGGGAGTCAGAGTAGGACTCCCCTCCTATGGCCGGCGGTGGGAAGGGGGGAGGAGTCCTCCTCCCCCACGAATCCGTGTCTTGCCCCACTAGGTTTCCTTTGACCCTTTCTTGGTTTTCAAGCAAACTCCAAGAAATCCTCTAGAACCTTCTAGAACATTCCGAAACCTTCTAGAATCTCCATACAAACACTCCGGAACATTTCCTAACTTAGAAAATGATCCCCAATATATGAATCTTATTCACCGGACAATTTCGGATCTCCTCGTGATGTCCCGGATCCATTCTGAGGACTCCGAACAACATTCGGTCTCCAACGCACATTCCATATCTACTTAAAACAACTTCGAACCTTAAGTGTGTCACCCTACGGTCGTGAATATGTAGACATGACAGAGACACATCTCCTATCAATAACCATCAGCGGGACCTAGAGAGCCATAATGGCTCCCACATACTCAATGATGACTTCGTGATCGATTGAGCCATTTACATACGAAACTAATTCCCTTTGTCTCGCGATACTATACTTATCCGAGGTTTGATCATCGGTATCTCCATACCTAGTTCTACCTCGTTACTGATAAGTACTCTTTACTCGTTTCGTGATATGTCATCCCTTGTGACCCTAGTACATGCTTGCAAGATAACTAGAGGACATTCCACCGAGAGGGCCCAGAGCATATCTATCCGTCATATGGATGGACAAATCCCAATCTTGGTTCCATGCGCTTCAACACATACTTTCAGAATACCCAATACACCTTTATAACCACCTAGTTCGAAGCGGCGTTTGATGTCATCAAAGTATCCATCCGGTGATGGGTGATTAACATACCTCATGGTTGAAGGAATAGGTTACTATGTATTTGAAAGCTTACAGCAATACGAACTTAAATGACTTGATCTTATGCTACGCTTACTATGGGTGTGTGTCCATCACATCATT
>CAJUXJ010000736.1:0-29782 GCA_910589775.1 Avena eriantha | reverse complement strand
ATGTCATTGCATGTGTGCTCTTTTTTACTAACAACAACCAAAGTCATTGAAATGTGTGTGTTCTTCTCATTAACAAAAGCTAAGTCATTGCATGTGTGTTCTCTCAGAGACCATACATGGATCCACCAGTGTCATTTCATGTGTGTTCTTTTACTAACAACAACTGGAGTCATTGCATGTGTGCTCTTTTCACATACCACATATGGATCCATCTGTTTCATTGAAATGTGTGTTCTCTCAGAGACCACACATGGATCCACCAATGTCATTGCATGTGTGCTCTTTTTTACTAACAACAACCAAAGTCATTGAAATGTGTGTTCTTCTCATTAACAACAGCTAAGTCATTGCATGTGTGTTCTCTTCAGAGACCATACATGGATCCACAAGTGTCATTGCATGTGTGTTCTTTTTACTAACAACAACTGGAGTCATTGCATGTGTGCTGTTTTCACATACCACATATGGATCCACAAGTGTCATTGAAATGTGTGTTCTCTTAAGAGACCACACATGGATCCACCAGTGTCATTGAAATGTGTGTTCTTTTTACTAACAACAACTACAGTCATTGCATGTGTGTTCTCTTCAGAGACCACACATGGATCCACTAGTGTCATTGCATGTGTGTTCTTTTTACTAACAACAACCACAGTCATTGCATGTGTGTTCTCTTTACAGACCAAATATGGATCCACTAGTGTCATTGCATGTGTGTTCTTTTTACTAACAACAACTGAGTCATTGCATGTGTGTTCTTTCACATACCACATATGGATCCACCAGTGTCATTGAAATGTGTGTTCTCTTTAGAGACCTCACATGGATCCACCAATGTCATTGCATGTGTGCTCTTTTTTACTAACAACAACCAAAGTCATTGAAATGTGTGTTCTTCTCATTAACAAAAGCTAAGTTATTGCATGTGTGTTCTCTTCAGAGACCATACATGGATCCACCAGTGTCATTGCATGTGTGTTCTTTTTACTAACACATCTGGAGTCATTGCATGTGTGCTCTTTTCACATACCACATATGGATCCACAAGTGTCATTGAAATGTGTGTTCTCTTAAGAGACCACACATGGATCCACAAGTGTCATTGCATGTGTGTTCTTTTTACTAACAACAACCAGAGTCATTGCATGTGTGTTCTCTTCAGATACACACATGGATCCACTAGTGTCATTGCATGTGTGTACTTTTTACTAACAACAACCAGAGTCATTGCATGTGTGTTCTCTTCAGAGACCACACATGGATCCACTAGTGTCATTGCATGTGTCTTCTTTTTACTAACAACAGCTGGAGTCATTGCATGTGTGTTCTTTTCACATACCACATATGGATCCACCAGTGTCATTGAAATGTGTGTTCTCTTCAGAGACCACACATGGATCCACAGTGTCATTGCATGTGTGTTCTTTTTACTAACAACAACCAGAGTCATTGCATGTGTGTTATTTTCACATACCACATATGGATCCACGAGTGTCATTGAAATGTGTGTTCTTTTCACAATCCACCTATGGATCCACTAGTGTCATTGCATGTGTGTTCTTTTTACTAACAACTAGAGTCATTGCATGTGTGTTCTCTTCAGAAACCACACATGGATGCCGAGTGTCATTGCATGTGTGTTCTTTTTACTAACAACAACTGGAGTCATTGCATGTGTGTTCTTTTCACATACCACATATGGATCCACTAGTGTCATTGAAATGTGTGTTCTCTTTAGAGACCACACATGGATCCACCAATGTCTTTGCATGTGTGCTCTTTTTACTAACAACAACCAGAGTCATTGCATGTGTCTACTTTTTACTAACAACAACCAGAGTCATTGCATGTGTGTTCATTTCACAATCCACCTATATGGATCCACCAATGTCATTGCATGTGTGCCCTTTTTACCTACAACAGCCAGAGTCATTGCATGTGTGTTCTCTTCAGAGACCACACATGGATCCACAAGTGTCATTGCATGTGTGTTCTTTTTACTAACAACAACTGGAGTCATTGAAATGTGTGTTCTTCTCATTAACCACAGCTAGAGTCATTGCATGTGTGTTCTCTTCAGAGACCACACATGGATCCAGTAGTGTCATTGCATGTGTGTTTTTTTAGTAACAACAACCGGAGTCATTGAAATGTCTGTTCTTCTCATGAACAACAGGTAAGCCATTGCATGTGTGTTATCTTCAGAGACCACACATGGATCCTCCAGCGTCATTGCATGTTTGTTCTTTTTACTAACAACAACTGGAGTCATTGAAATGTGTGTTCTTTTCATTAACCACAGCTAGAGTCATTGCATGTGTGTTCTCTTTAGGGAGCACACATGGATCCACCAGTGTCATTGCATGTGTGTTCTTTTTACTAACAACAACCAGAGTCATTGCATGTGTGTTCTTTTCACATACCACATATGGATCCACCAGTGTCATTGAACTGTGTGTTCTCTTTAGAGACCACACATGGATCCACCAATGTCTTTGCATGTCTGCTCTTTTTACTAACAACAACCAGAGTTATTACATGTCTGTTCTTTTTACTAACAACAACCAGAGTCATTGCATGTGTGTTCTCTTCAGATACCACACATGGATCCACCAGTGTCATTGCATGTGTGTTCTTTTTAGTAACAACAACTGGAGTCATTGCATGTGTGTTCTTTTCACATACCACATATGGATCCACCAGTGTCATTGAAATGTGTGTTCTCTTCAGAGACCACACATGGATCCACCAATGTCATTGCATGTGTGCTCTTTTTTACTAACAATAACCAAAGTCATTGAAATGTGTGTTCTTCTCATTAATAACAGCTAAGTCATTGCATGTGTGTTCTCTTCAGAGACCATACATGGATCCACAAGTGTCATTGCATGTGTGTTCTTTTTACTAACAACAACTGGAATCATTGCATGTGTGCTCTTTTCACATACCACATATGGATCCACAAGTGTCATTGAAATGTGTGTTCTCTTAAGAGACCACACATGGATCCACTAGTGTCGTTGCATGTGTGTTATTTTTACTAACAACAACGAGAGTCATTGCATGTGTGTTCTCTTCAGAGACCACACATGGATCCACTAGTGTCATTGCATGTGTGTTCTTTTTACTAACAACAACCAGAGTCATTGCATGTGTGTTCTCTTTAGAGACCACATATGGATCCATTAGTGTCATTGCATGTGTGTTCTTTTTACTAACAACAACTGGAGTCATTGCATGTGTGTTCTTTCACATACCACATATGGATCCACCACTGTCATTGAAATGTCTGTTCTCTTTAGAGACCACACATGGATCCACCAATGTCATTGCATGTGTGCTCTTTTGTTACTAACCAAACCAAAGTCATTGAAATGTGTGTTCTTCTCATTAACAACAGCTAAGTCATTGCATGTGTGTTCTCTTCAGAGACCATACATGGATCCACCAGTGTCATTGCATGTGTGTTATTTTTACTAACAACAACTGGAGTCATTGCATGTGTGCTCTTTTCACATACCACATATGGATCCATAAGTGTCATTGAAATGTGTGTTCTCTTAAGAGACCACACATGGATCCACCAGTGTCATTGCATGTGTGTTCTTTTTACTAACAACAACTAGAGTCATTGCATGTGTGTTCTCTTCAGATACCAGACATGGATCCACTAGTGTCATTGCATGTGTGTTCTTTTCACTAACAACAACCAGAGTCATTGCATGTGTATTCTCTTCAGAGACCACACATGGATCCACTAGTGTCATTGCATGTGTGTTCTTTTTACTAACAACAGCTGGAGTCATTGCATGTGTGTTCTTTTCACATACCACATATGGATCCACCAGTGTCATTGAAATGTGTGTTCTCTTCAGAGACCAGACATGGATCCACCAATGTCATTGCATGTGTGCTCTTTTTACTAACAACAACCAGAGTCATTGAAATGTGTGTTCTTCTCATTAACAACAGCTAAGTCATTGCATGTGTGTCCTCTTTAGAGACCACACATCGATCCACCAGTGTCATTGCATGTGTGTTCTTTTACTAACAACAACCAGAGTCATTGCATGTGTGTTCTTTTCACATACCACATATGGATCCACCAGTGTCATTGAAATGTGTGTTCTCTTAATAGACCACACATGGATCCACCAGTGTCATTGCACGTGTGTTCTTTTTACTAACAACAACCAGAGTCATTGCATGTGTGTCCTCTTCAGAGACAACACATGGATCCACCAGTGTCATTGCATGTGTGTTCTTTTTACTAAAAACAATTGGAGTCATTGAAATGTGTGTTCTTCTCATTAACCACAGCTAGAAACATTGCATGTGTGTTCTCTTCAGAGACCACACATGGATCCACTATCCTGGTGGTGTCACGGCAGATGCCATGGATAGGCTAAAGGTGGGGACTAAATGCACTCGAGGAATCCAGGGAGGGATAATGTGGTGATTCCACACACTGTTGCTTTGTATTCAATAGGTTTCCATGGTTACAAATGCTCCTTGAGCTGTATTGGGGAGAGGTGGAAGAAGGAACTCTCTTACTCTCACCACTAACTTGCTCTCAGGAACCTAGAACCAGATAAGTAAAACCCAACCCACTAGAGATCAACCATGTAAAGACCAACCCTTTCTACAGAGGCCCTAGCGCTCCCTATATAGGGGTGGCTAGGTCCCCAATTAGGGCATACGTGGAGGCATATTCCAAGGAATATGCCTCTTCCCAAAATAGTAAACCGGCCGGGTCACTTTTGCCCGTCATAAGCCATGCAGAGGCTACGTGAGCCTCTGCGGCGCCATCGTCATCTGACATTGGCAACGTCACCCTTGTCGGCCACGCCTCGGTGGTCCTAGCCTCTGTCCGCTTCACTCACGCTTCTACGCACAGTGACCTCCCTTTGACCAGCGAGATACCTTCCTTCTCTTGGAAGCCTGATATAACCCGGATCATGCCTGGTTAATCTGGCCACACCTATACCTGCATACAAGTTAGCTACATCCTGCCGACATAAGACATAGGTCGGCTAGGACCTAGTTAGGCGGACATCCACCGGTCCGGGTTACTCCGTCATTCGGCCTGCCTTGAGGTGACTCGGCCAGCACTTGCTTTGACCATGCGGAAACCTCGGCTAACTCGACCTTTATACCCCGGCGTGACCCTACCCGGGGGTATCCCCCCAAAATTAGTCCCCGAAGCTGGTGCGGTCTTAGCAGCTCCATCTGCTAAGGCCACGGCAGGTTCAATTTTCCGAACCTTTGGCTACCTTTTCCGAGTTATCTCGTAGTCCGGATTCCATAGGCTAACTTTCCCTTGGCACATTCCGAGTTTTCACTTGCTGGCCGGGTTATCCTTAGGTTATCTGAGTTATTCTTCCTTCTCTCGTACGCTTCCCCACGTGGATGGTAATCATGATTTTGCCTCATTTTAAGGGCATGCGCCAGTAACTGCCACAGTAATGTCAGGTGTTACTGTTGCACACGTCACATCGTGTCTGTCTCCTCGTTAACTATATCATAACGTCACGTCGTGGGATCCGCTGTGCCTTGCGGCCCTTCTTGTGGCTCGTCGCTGATTGGCTGATCCGGATTATACACGGCCATACCGTGTGGCCCTTCCACACTGCACGATCCCACTACCCCGCTAGGTCGTGGTTAAATAGGGGAGGGGCGCGCCCCTTGGGATTTTTCCCCATTCTCGCGCCCCTCTGCCTCTTCTTCTTCTTCCCAGCGATAGCGCCGCCGCCACCGCACCTACTTAGCTGCGCCGATGCCGCACCGTTCCTCGCCCACCAGCGTCGCCACCACCCCCGCGCATCTCCTCCGCCACGGGTCCGTGCCAGTCCAAGGCACTGCCCCCCCACCACTGATAGGGACAGTGAGGACAGCGACCTTGACATGACAGAGGAAGAGCTCACCGTCATGGAACGGGAGATGGAGGAGGACGCGGAGAATGCCGAGCGCGGCACCTAGGCTGGGTCCTGGGTTTGCCAGGACGATCTCGACTAGCTTTATCACACGCGTCGTATCCCGGAGGGCGTCGTGCCCGCCTCGCCGCCGAGGAGCTCGCTCCCTCACCCAATCCGGGTGAGTTCGTGGTATTTCTCTCCCACTTCCAGCGCGGATTTGGGCTCCTCATTAGCGATTTCTTCCAAGATTGGCTCAACACCTACAAGCTTCAACCGCACCACCTTTCGGCAAACGCCATCACTTCCCTTTCTGCCTTTGGTTCCACCATAGAGGACTACGTCGGATTGTGGCCCGCTAAGGAGCTCTGGATCCGTTTTTTCGGTCTGCATCGAAACGTGATTCCGAATAAGGAGTCTGACCTGGAGGACAAACAACTCACACAGTTCGGCACTGCCTCTATTTCTCCTCGGAAATAGTCCATCTTTCCCCGAGTCACGGGGCTTGATTCTCGCAAGGGCTAGGCCCAAACCTTCTTTTATGTTAGAAATAGCACGAAAGAAGATCTGATCCGGCTACGCCCTTACGCTCCGGGTCCTCCTAATCAAGATCTGTGGGACCGGATCTCCAAGAAACCCACAGTCCTGGCGAACCAAGTCAACAAACGGTTCCAGGATCTAAAAGATGCCAAGATGTGCAACGAGGATGCAATGATCACTTCCGTTCGCAACTGGATCTCCCCTCTCCAAAATGCACAAACAAGCTGTGCCATATGAGCTGGCCCCTTGACCCCAACCGGACTTCCTCCTTTGAACTGAGCAACACTGAGATATATCACCGGGTCAAGGCCCTCTTCACCACTGACAAGAACTTCTCCACTGATTAGGAGTGGGGAGTTGAACACTTCTGTCGAGATAGGCTTCCTCCCGTGGTAATTCTCGTGTTCCAATTCCTTTCCGAGTTATATTTTATGTCGGAGTATGTTTCTTATTTGATCTTCTTGTATTTCTCTTTTCAGTTGTTTCTTCAGCAAACACTCGAAGATGGCACCGACCCTTCGCAGAAATGGGCGAAGGATCGAGATGCCCCGGATGAGGAGGAGCCAGATTAGGAAATGTTCCTGCCACTCCCCGACGCGACCAAGCGACATACCGGTAAATTCTCTTCCATTAGAGATTGGCCTGACGATGAAGATGATTCTGACGTTGAGGTGATGGAAGCATTTGACGTTGTCCCCCTTTCTTACGCCTATCTGGCCTCAGCTAACCCGGGTGGGCAGATTCATGAAGACCCTCCTCTCGCCACGGGCGAGCCTGTCTTGGTTACGCCTAAGAAAAGGGGTGCTGCTTCTGCTTCTTCTTCCGGACTTTCCAAACCAATGAAGAGACGAAAGAAGTCCGCAGACAAAGCTGCCACCAAGCCTACGACCAAAGCCATAACCCGGAGAGCTCTCAAGCCCAAGGAGCCTTTAACCTCTAATGAGTAAGCCATTTCTTCCTTATCCAATTTTCTTCTTCGTGCCTTTCTTCTGTTGTTCGTCGTTTTGATTCAGCAGGGCTGCGGTGGGTTCCTTAGAGCGGATCTGGCATAGCTTCGCCCCTCCGGCATAGCCCTTCTCCCCCTCATGGCGACGATTCACGCCCGTTGAGCCCCATTCAGGAGGGTTCAACGGCTGCTCCGGGTTCTAGCCCACCTCGTCAAGAGGAGGGCAACCTCGGAGCAGGGGGAAGTGGTTCTGCCGAGGTTGCTCCCAGCTCCTCTTCGGCTTAGCCACAACCAGCCACCACCGAGGTTCCTTCAGCACCCTCGCTAAGATCAACACCAGCACCAGCGCCAGTAGCACAAGTGCCAGCAGCACCACCTCTTTCTACCTCGTCCGAGTCTTCCAAGACTCGGCGAGAAGACACATCCAGCACCAAGGCTGCACCCAATGCTGTGCCCAAGGGAAAATCCGTAGCCCAAACCTCAACTTCATAGAAGCAGCCCAAGGGCAAGAAAGCTTCTGATGCAGCCAGGGCAGCAACTATCGAGGCTGGACAGCGCACGCTCGCGTCCATTCTTCCGTAGAAGACCCCACCAAAGAAAGATATCTCTGCCGGGTCAGCTGATGCGCAACTTGTCTTGCACACCAGCCCCGCTGTTGCACAAGTTCAGAGAAGGGAGGCCCACGCCAAGGGTTTGGTCGCGCCCCACATGCTTAGCAGAGAACGCTATCCTCCGGCCTTGATCGAGTTTGTTAACAACCAGACCAAGGCGGAGTTCGTCCATAACGACGATCTCTCGGAGAAATTTGGGCCTGCGGAGTTTGTTGCGCAGATGAACACAGCCGCAAAGGCTATAAACCTTGTGGGTCGGATGATGGAGGTACGCTACCTCGTCTTTTATTTAACATGTAGTAGTGCTTAGTCATATAACCATTAGTCCCCGAGCCTCCGGGGGAGTAACTTGTTACTTGGCCGGATGCTCCTTAGAGAATTAGTGTAGCTCCTTAATAACTTCGAATATGCACACACCTAGAGCCGGGTTAAGTTCCACTTGGCCCGGATCTTGCACACTTCGAATAAGCACACACCTAGAGTCGGGTTAAGTTCCACTTGGCCCGGATTTTGTACACTTCGAATATGCACACACCTAGAGCCGGGTTAAGTTCTACTTGGCCCGGATTTTGTACACTTCGAATTTGCACACACCTAGAGCCGGGTTAAGTTCCACTTGGCCTGGATTTTGTACACTTCGAATATGCACACACCTAGAGCCGGGTTAAGTTCCACTTGGCCCGGATTTTGTACACTTCGAATATGCACACACCTAGAGCCGGGTTAGGTTCCACTTGGCCCGGATTTTGTACACTTCGAATATGCACACACCTAGAGCCGGGTTAAGTTCCACTTGGCCCAGATTTTGTACACTTCGAATATGCACACACCTAGAGCCGGGTTAAGTTCCACTTGGCCCGAATTTTCTACACTTCGAATATGCACACACATAGAGCCGGATTAAGTTCCACTTGGCCCGGATTTTCTATGCTTCGAATATGGAAATAACTAAGCTATTCTTGCTCTTTTCAGGTGACTACCAATCACCGGAGTGTTGAGTTTCAGCGTCTCTTGGACACCCATAAGGCTCTGCGCTCGAAGCATTCTACACTCCTTGCGGAGTTCGAGAAAAGGGGTAAGTTTTCTCCATAGCTTTTTCCCTATCTTTCTTTGTTTTTCCTGCCGTATTAATTCATCATTCGGATTGCGCAGCTCGAGTGGAAGTTGAGAACATCCTCATGCGGAAGAACTTGGACCAGATAAAAGGTAAGTCCATTTCTCTTAGTCTTCTTCTGCGTCCTCTTTCCTTTTCTTCTTGGCTCGACAGATATTCATACCTTGGCTTTGCCGGGTCAACCAAATATTTCAGCATCTCTTGAAGATAGTGTGCATGTGGCTAATATGATGCTGCATTTTCTCGAACAAGTAGGACAGCATCAGGCCGAACTCAAAAAGAAGGATGATGAGCTTACCCTCCTCCGGACCAAGGATGATGAGATTGCCAAGCTCAAGGCAGAAATGAAGAAGCTCAAGGCACTCCACAAATCCGAGATGGACAAAGCTGGCCAAGATTTTACTGAAGAGCGAGAACGTCTCAACCTCCAAATTGCCAAGGACCAAGAACTGCTGAAGGAGGCTAGCATTAAGCTTGAGTCAGCAAATGCTGAACTTGTGCAACTCGAGAAAAGGTGTGACAACTACACCACGGAGCTGACCCGGATCCACAACCATATCTCTCATAAGTTCTTTTTCTTCAGCCGGCATGAATCTCTCCGGGTCAACCTCCTTCACTTATTTCACTTGTCTTGTTTTTCTAGAAAAATTTCCGGAGGGTGATGCCATTGCATCCAATGCCGTTACCAAGTTCCGCAAGCAGAGAGGTACTCCATATGGTCATGGCACCATTCCTCTTGATCTGGAGGACCTGCTGATCAGCTTGTCCTCTCGAGTTGAAATTATGAAGAACCATGGCAAGGATATCCTAAGCGCAGCAGTCTAGATCTTCAGTGCCCTTTGGCTTGGTGAAGACACTCCAGAGGGTTCCGCTACTCTAATCAACAAGTTAATGGAGTGCGAGACCCAACTTGACCTCTAGAGGGAATCCGCCGGACGTGCCGGAGTTGAGACCGTTCTCCACTACGTGCTCACGTGGTATGAGAAAATAAATCTCGATCTTCTCGAGCACATGCGCACCGGATCAAGGTGGTCCACTGACCCGGATTGGATAGCTCGGCGCAAAGCTTGCGCCCACAACCTCATTCAGTATGCCCCCATCCATCAATGGAACGAAGGACCAAGCTTCCTTGACGCTGTTGACGACGAGTACGTCGAAGATCGTTTGGGTGAAGATGTTGAGGGCAAAGCCTCAAACATCAAAGAAGATGAAGATAATGCTGAAGCTGAGGCCGAAGTTCTACCTACTGCTCCTTGATAACAAACACTTTGAATATTATGAGATCCCTGGTATGCCAGGTGCAAATGTATTAAGCACAATGATCATATTTTGCTACTAAGTTGCTTGTGCCGGATTAACTTGGGCGTAGTCCCCGAGTTTGATTTTCTTGTTTCTCCAATTTCTTGGCTCGGCTCGTGTCTACCTTGGTTCAGTTTTATGACTTACGAGTCCGAGTTTCAAAAATTGACTTAACAATACTTAGAAACTTTAAGACTAGCTCAAAATAATTCAACATATCAAAAACAAGGTAAACACGAAATTAATCCAAATAACAAATGTCAGCTCGATTACGTTCTTCTCCTTAGTCGTTTTTCGTGTGCTACGCAATTCCAAACTTGTTCTCTTGCTTGCCATGAAGCCAAATCTTGTTTGATAGCAGCAAGTCGAAGAGTTAGTTTTTTGGTGCTCACACACTACTAATCCGGCTTAGGCAGAAGCAACTTAAACGAGCCGACATAAAAATTGTAACAAGTATAGAAGACAACAAATATTATTAAGGCAGTCCCCGAGTTACTGCTCGAGGTGCCACCATTTCATTGATAGGCTCATTGCTGGCATACATACCGACGTATGCAAGACTCGGATACACACACTTCTTTGCTAAGTGTAGAAAGGACGAAGTAGAGCTACATTCCATGGACGCTTAGATTCCTCGCCGGACCTGTCTGCCTTGTTCTTCTCCTGTGGTTTTGCATCGATAAGATAATAAGAGTCATTGTGCAATGCTTTGCTCACAATGAATGGCCCTTCCCATGGGGGGATAACTTGTGCATGCCAGCGGTACGTTGTACCAACCAGAGTACCAGATCACCTTCCCGGAAAATTCAAGGCTTTACTTTCTGGCTATGATAACGTCGGAGATTTTGCTGATATATGGCAGATCTGGACAATGCCAATTCTCTCGCTTCTTCCAGCAGATCAACATCATTTTGTCGTGCTTCTTGCACTCCGGCTTCTGTGTATTGGGTGACCCTAGGAGAATCATGCTCTATGTCAGCTGGTAATAAAGCTTCTGCCCCATATACTAGAAAGAATGGCGTATAGCATGTTGATCGATTCAGAGTTGTTCTTAAACTCCACGACACCGCTGGTAGTTCTTCTACCCAGCACCTCGCTGATCTTTGCAGCGGCTCAATGAGCCGGGTTTTATCTCGGATAATACTAATCCGTTGGATCTCTCCACGTGTCCGTTTGATGCGGGGTGGGCTACCAAGGCAACGTCCAGCCGGATCTTCTTATCTCGGCAGAATCGCGCAAATGCTCCTTCAGCGAAATTTGTGCCATTATCTATTATGATACTGTGAGGATAACTATATCTCAAGATGATATCTTTGAGGAATGTCACGACGGTAGCTCCATCACATTTTCTTATTGGCTTCACCTTAGTCCATTTAGTAAACTTGTCAACCATGAGCAAGATGTGGGTCATGTTCCCTCTTGCTGGTTTAAAACGGGCCAACCATATCCAAACACCATACGGCAAATGGCCGGGTAATTGGTATGGTCTTGAGCTCCGACATAGGCATATGTGTCTTGGTAGCATACCTTTGACAACCATTGCACTTTCTTACCAGATCCTTCGCTTATTCCAAGGCACTTGGCCAGTAAAATCCATGATGGAAAGCTTTTGCTACCAGGGCTCTGGACGAGGCATGATGCCCACATTCCCCCTGATGTATATCCCAGAGGATGCCAAGCCCTTCTTCCGGGTCAACACATCATTGGAGAACATTTGTCACACTTCTCATGTATAGCTTGGAATTGATGATCGTGTATGCTTTTGCCCTCCTCTGAGTTTGCCTGGAAAGCACCTCCTCACTGGGCAAAGTTCCATATTTCAGGAATTGAAATATGGGCAGTGCCCAAGCTGGTACAGCTCGCACTGGGAACACATCCTCATCAATTTCCATCTGATCCACCGGCATAACCTCAGCCAGATCAAGCTACGCAGTCCCTGGGTCTTGCAAAGCAGTCCCCGGGTTTGCCAAGGCAGTCCCTAGGTTTCGTGAACCACTTCCCACATCAATGTCCATGGGCACAGCTTCCGATTCCGGATTTGCTGGGATAAAAATTGAGTTGGATTCCGGGGATGGCCTGATAGATGGTTTTCTGAGGTGCTCTAGTGCTACACCTGGCGGAATTTCTTGTCGGGTTGATCCGAGCTTCGACAATACGCCGGCAGCCTCATTTTCCACCCGAGGTATATGATGAAATTCGCATCCCTCAAAGTATCCCAATATCTTGTGCACATGAAATCTGTACAATGCCATATTTGCATCCAAAGCGTCCCATTGTTCGGAGACTTGTTGAACGACGAGATCTGAGTCACCGAAGCACTGGATCCGACGTATTCCAACCTCTTTTGCCACTTTGAGCCCATGCACAAGTGCTTCATATTCTGCAACATTGTTTGATGCTGCGAAGTGGATCTGTAGCACATATTTCAGCTGGTCCCTCTTGGGAGAGGTAAGCACAACTCCGGCGCCTAACCCGGTTTTTGTTTTTGACCCGTCAAAGTGCATTCTCTAGTAGTTCGGATCTGGTAATGGTGGCTCATATTGCACCTTGGTCCAATCCACAAAAAAGTGAGCCACAGCCTGAGACTTGATTGCTTCTCTCCTGTCATATTGTGGCGCATAAGGGGCTAGATCAATTGCCAATTTTGCAATCCGGACACTTGCATCCTTATTGCTCATTATCTCGGATATGGGGGCTTCACATATTACTTTGATGGGGTGCTCTTCAAAATATTGCTTAGCTTCATCAATAAAAATCCCAGGTTTCTTCCAAACGCTTCATTTTTATTGTTTCATGCATAGTTGTGTTTTTCATGGAGCGTCTTCTTTTTCGTTTTTGTTTGCTTGGTTTGCTTAGTTTTCTGAATAAATTGGTTGGACCCCCTCTTTCATACATTGGTTTGCAAATAGTTTGGTTTGGTTTGGAAAAGAGTAGGAAAGTTCATGCTTATGTGGTAAAAAGAGCTCGTTTTTGACTGTGGCCTATGCTTTGTCATGCCATGCTTGATATTGTTTTGGCTTTATGCTTAGTATTCTTTGATGGAGCATGAATTGTTATAAACAATTGAGATTGCTTAATGTGCCTTGGATGAATCATGCGTTGTTTTAGCATATTAAAGCATAGTATAGTGTTATTCTCCTTTGATGCTTTATTTGGGTTGACTTGGTGCATGCTCACACCATGTTATGACTATCCAAACTCACCATAGCCTTTATGATCCTTTAGTTTTCAACTTGTAGTATCACTTTATGCTTTAATCAATGATGTTTTGTCGCTCTGCATGATTATGGCCATTATTACTCTCTTAGTTTGTCGCTCCCAGTCTTTGGCTAGCCTCCACAACCAAGTATGAGTTCCACTCATGCATCCAACTCTCTAAACCAAGTTATTCCAAAGAGTCCACCATACCTACCTACTAGCTTATGCTATTCCAGGTACATTCATGCTTTTGTTTACCTTCCACTTGTTATGAGAAAACTAGTGATTAAAGCTCTCACGAACTTGATGGCACACTTTACTTTACTTGCCCTTAATAAACTTGAACCATTTTGTCTTCTATGTTGTATATGCTTGCACTTATTTGTTGGGAATTAGCAGAACCATGCTTTCATGGGGAACGCTTTCAACATTGCACTTGGTACTTGTACCTAGTTGATATCATGCTCTTTTGTATATGGATGCCGTCGGTGTGAAATGAAAGGGGAGCTTGTCAGTCCATGGAGTTATGTATATGTGTTAGAGAACGCTTGGGCCACTGGCCTAATCCATGCTGACATGGTGGAAACCTGCAGCGTAACCATAATGAGCTGTCTATGAAGCATTCTTCTTATAAAAAAAGAGAGTCCTATATTGAGAAAAAAAAGAGAAAAAAAGAGATACCATGAAAATAGGAAAGAGAGAAAAAATGCACCATATTCCCATGGTAAATAAGAAGAATGTTGAGATGCTCGTTGTCTTCTTGCCTTGTCATTTTGATATGGGGATTCTTCCGTATCATCGGGCAAGGGGTACCCCGTTGGCGGTTCTCTATGATAGACATGTACTTACGATGACAAGAACTTACTAGTGACTAAATTTGAGTAGCGGCCCTCGTATACAAGGGACATGAGATTTCTGACTTATACTTCGTCAAGCATGTACACCATAGTTTGTTCACTTTAACCTGAATCACTTCAAGATGCTTATGATAGGGGCAATGAGAGCTGAAAGCTATAAGTACCATAATTTTTGGAAGCTCTTTATGAGACTTGAATCCCTACTTCCTTTTACAAAAGGCTTTTCTTCCACCATTATATTGAGTCTCCACCTTCTATCTTTATGCACCTACTTTGAGAGCATAGTGGCCATTCTTAGTTCTATGTGCATTGTCCCAAGACTAGTTGATTGATGCATAACTTCTTATTGCTTGTTTTAAACTATTGTATCTAGTCACTCTTATGAACTTTGAAGGTGTCCTATGCATTTATATTTTCTACTCTATTGAGGGACAAGCTGGATACTATTATGCTATGTTTTCTTTATGTGAAACAAACAAACATCTTGCAAAGCATTGTTATTCATGAATCTTTTGTTTGTGCCTTTTCATGTTGCATCATAGTTTCTTTGCTTATTGCTAGAACTTTGTCTTTCATGTTATGACTGAAGTACTATGATCCCAGCTTTGAATGTTTTGCAAATACTTTGATCAAGTCTTTGATGGTGCATGTCACCTCAAAAATTATTCTTTCTTTTTATCACTTACCTACTCGAGGACGAGCAGGAGTTAAGCTTGGGGATGTTGATACATTGGTGTTCCATGCTTGGTTTTATCCACTTTCTTGTGTTTTGTTCCAACTTTGGAGTACCTTTCATATGATTTCTTGGACTAACCAATTAACAAGAGCCACAGTGCCAGGTGCTTGTTTTCTGCTATTTTGGGTTCCAGGAAAGTCAGAAAATGAATATTCTCAGAATTGGACGGGACAAAAGCCAAAGTGCCTATTTTTCCGGAAGTGATCAAGTGCCAGAATACGAGACGGAGAAGGGCCAGGGGCCGGCCGCACCACCTGGTCGCGTGGCCAGGCTGGGCCCGCGCCAGGGGGTGGTGTGGTGGCTCCCGGCACCCCCTCGGCCTCCCCTTCCGACTATAAGATGCCCTCGGGACAAAAACCCTAAGTACACGATAAAACAATCCACGAAAGAGTCTGTAGCTGCCGTCATCTCCATCCCTAGATCGGGAGGGATCTGAAGCTCTTCCCGGCACCCTGCCGGAGAGGGGAATTCACCCTGGAGGCCTTCTTCATCACCATGCAAGCCTCTAGTGTGATGCGTGAGTAGTTCATCCTTGGACTACGGATCCATGTAGTAGCTAGATGGCTGGTTCTCCTCCTTTGTGCTTTCATGTTTAGATCTTGTGAGCTCCGTTCATGATCAAGATCATCTATTTGTAATTCTACATGTTGTGTTTGCGGGGATCCGATGGATATTGAGATGCTATTTTAGATTGATTATTGATTCTATCATGTCTTTGTTATTTGAGATCTTGCATGCTTTCCATTGTTAGTAGCTATCTTGGCCAAGTAGATGCTAGCAACTCCAAGAGTTAGTATTTATGCTCGATAGTGGGTTCATGCCTCTGGTAATCTGGGGAAGTGACAGAAATCTCTAAGGTACTAGATGCGCTGTTGCTACTAGGGAGAAAACAACAATCCTTTGTTCATAGAACAATCGTATTGTTTACTTTACACGAAGTTCGTAAGGCAATAATCTGTTGCTTGCAACTTAATACTGGAGGGGGTTCGGATGATAACCTGAAGGTGGATTATTAGTCATAGATGCAGTTGGATGGCGGTCTATGTATTATGTTGTAATGCCCAATCAAGTCTCAAAGGAGTCAAGATGATTAGTATATGCATGTATTGCTTTCTCGGTGTTTGTCAATTGCCCCGCTGTAATTTGTTCACCCAACATGTTATCTATCTTAAGGAGAGCCACCTCTAGTGAACTATGGATCCCGGTCCTTGTCTTTTTATACAATCTACAATCTTTTACTGCTTTGTGTTTACTTTCTGCAAACTTTTACTTCTTTTCATTCGATACATTTAATCCTTTGTTTTCCGCAAAACACGGTGAGATTGACAACCTCATCGCAAGTTGGGGACAAAGTTCTGTGGTTGTGTTGTGCAGGTCTCCACGTTGCTACTAGCACCGGTAGTGCGCCCTGCCAAAGCTCAGCTAGTAACACCTTTGGGGTGTTTCCTTGCTCCTACTTGTTCGATTAAACCTTGGTTTCATAACTGAGGGAAACTTGCTGCTGCGCTCATCATACCTTCCTCTTGGGGTTCCCAATGAGCTCTACATCAACCACGAGCCATCAATGCACTGGATCCCTTCTCTCATGGTTTTCATACCTCGGCGGAGGTGGTGGCAACATTAACTGTTGTGTGTTTGCTCCGGAGAGAAATTGCTGCCGGGGTAACTCCTATCGAGGTTGATCGTTCCGAGGTGCCTGAGCATTCCCTGAACCACGTTGTTCTATCTTCCTCATCCACTCACACTGCCGGGTTGTGTGACCCGCTGGGTTACTCGGATTTGGCGTGTGAAATTTACACGGCTGATCCAACATTGCCTCATAAGTATACCTCGGCATGTCCTTCTTCTCCTGACACTGTATTTTTTGTTTGGGCGTCCAAGTTTTCTTGCCATCACTCCTTGGAGTCCACTGCTGCCCTCCAGTTTTCTGACGTTGATTGCTTCCTGCTCCGGGTTGATCTTGATTCACAGCAACAACTTGTTGCGAACTGTACCGGTAATCCGGTCTTTCATCTCTTCTCTTACCCCGGTAATCATTCCACCAGGATGATCTGGCTCCATCTCGCTGATAGTACTCCTCGCTCGACACGTTGGACATGAGCCTAGGTTGAGTCAGATCACCCAAGGCATATGAATCAGCAATCTAGATTGTCTCTGCCAATGTAGTTGGCATATCCCTTTGTAACCTTTGCCATAGCATGCTTGCATATCTGCACCCTTGCGCAACCAAGAAATGGCCTGTGACTCAATTACACCTTCACATGAGTTTCGCACTGTGCACCAGCGGGTTAAGAATTCCCGGTATGTCTCATTCGGTCTCTGCTTGCACATTGCTAGGGTTTGTGGTCTGTTGGGCCTCTGATACGTGCTTGAAAAATTACTGACAAACATTTCCTCAAAATCGATCCAACATTTAATACTTCCGGGTGGCAAATTCTTTAGCCATACCCTCGCTGGTCCCTCTAGCATATGAGGTACGTATCTCACAGCCCATCTCAAGTTGCCTGTAGCAATTTTTACAGCTGTTGCATAGTTAATCAACCAATCCTCCGGCTTCGTGCTGCCGTCATATGTATTAGTGCCTCTAGGTAACTGGAAGTTAGGTACCGGAGGCTCCTTCATGATCCAGGTCCCAAAACACGCTGGACCAGGAGGACATTGACACTCAATTTGCTCCGACCTATAAAGCCAATCAAATTTTAACCTGGCGTCATCTGGCATCAAGTTCCTGCTTCCCAATCTTGACCCTATCACGTGATAGTCCGGCCTAGGATACCCAGCGTTCACCATCTCCAAATCACCATAATTATATCGATCTTGCTCTTGTGGAGCTGCTCTTTGTTGCATTCCTTGGCCGGCACTATGCTCTTGCCGTGGTATATTCCGCTGCTGCGGTTGTCCTGCACCCGCCGGGTTGCGCTGTCCGGCATTGCCGTTCACAGTGTTCCCTTGACCGGCATTGCCTTGGTCGCGGTTACCTCGGCCAGCTTCACCTCGTCTCACACTTCTTCCATCCTCATTTCCTTGCACTGCTTTTACTTTCCCTACCCGTGCAGGGTCATATGGGACTATCTGTTTGTTCCTCCTGGCCGAGGTTACTACCTCTTCTCTCCTAGGACCACCATGAGGGGACGATGCAGCTCTAGCGGATTTCTCCGTGTTACCTACTGCCGAGTAAACGATCCTGGAGGCCCCAGCTCTTTCCAGGTTTGCCCTGAGCAACTCCTCATTCTGTCTGTTTGCGATCCGAACTAACTCATTGACCCTTTCCTGATGTCTCTGCCGGGCTTCACCCATCAAACCCTCTAACTCGGATGCAGCTGCATCTGCTGCTCTAAGGATCTTTGCCAGGGTATTGTACTTCGGCAGCCCCACGGACAGACAATTCTTTGATTCCTCAATTCTAGTATCACCCTCTTTGTTCATTTCACTTATGAGGTTTCTCCCCTTCACTTTTACAGCATCTACCTTATTTGCCTTTGCGTACTCACGCAGCGTCATGTTCAACGACTGCTGAGCCGCGGCTATGTTTTTCGCACCCTCTAGAATTTTCTGCCTAGTCTCCTCTAACTCGGCCTGTGCCTGAGCCGGATCTACCACTACTGCTACGGGGCTCGCCAAGCTATCTATTTCCTGTTGCAGCACGTTATCTGGCCTCTCTAGCGGAGGGCCTCTACTTTTCCTTGGTGCCTTGGGTGTTACCTCTAGATCTGGTGTCGGTTCCTTGCTCGCGCCAACGCCAGGCGCAGTCATCATCACCTCGGCGCGGTCAGGGGAGCGAGTGATACGCGCCCCCCGAGCCGCACTAAGGTGTGGCTTGCCTCCCTCGACGACATGCCGCGGGTGAACGCACGACACATCGACAGCGACGTAGATCTTGTGCGTGCGAAGCTTGGCGAAGAGGCCGTTGCACGAGAGAGGTCGTTAGCCGAAGCAGCCAGCATTGTCGCTGACGAAGTCCAGCGCTCCAAAGCGCTGAACAAGCCTGGAGACGACGCGTTCGCCGGTGCCGATGAGGTTTCCCGTCCGGATCTTCACTTCTGCTAGCCGCGGCCCCACGGTGAGCGCCAAATGTCGTGTTGGTGTCATGGCAGATGCCATGGATAGGATAAAGGTGGGGACTAAATGCACTAGTGGAATCCAGGGAGTGATAGTGTGGTGATTCTACACACTGTTGCTTTGTATTCAATGGGTTTCCAAGGTTACAAATGCTCCTTGAGCTGTATTGGGGAGAGGAGGAAGAAGGAACTCTCTTACTCTCACCACTAACTTGCTCTCAGGAACCTAGAACCAAACAAGTAAAACTCAATCCACTAGAGATCAACCATGTAAAGACCAACCCTTTCTACAGAGGCCCTAGCACCCCTTATATAGGGGTGGCTAGGTCTCCAATTAGGGCATACGTGGAGGCATATTCCAAGGAATATGCCTCTTCCCAAAATAGTAAACCGGCCGGGTCACTTTTCCCCGTCGTAAGCCATGCACAGGCTACATGAGCCTCTGCGGCGCCAACGTCACCCTTGTCAGCCACGCCTCGGTGGTCCTAGCCTCTGTCTGCTTCGCTCACGCTTTGCGCATAGTGACCTCCCTTTGACCAGCGAGATACCTTCCTTCTCTTGCAAGCCTGATATAACCCGGATCATGCCTGGTTAATCCGGCCACACCTGTACCTGCATACAAGTTAGCTGCATCCTGCCGACATACGACATAGGTCGGCTGGGACCCAGTTAGGCGGACATCCATCGGTCTGGGTTACTCCGTGATTCGGCCTGCCTTGAGGTGACTTGGCCAGCACTTGCTTTGACCGTGCCGTACCTCGGCTAACTCGGCCTTTATACCTCGGCATGACCCTACCCGGGGGTATCCCCCCAACACATTGCATGTGTGTTCTTTTTACTATCAACAACCAGAGTCATTCCATGTGTGTTCTTCTTGCATACCACATATGGATCCAACAGTGTCATTAAAATGTGTGTTCTCTTAAGAGACCACACAAGGATCCAACAATGTCATTGCATGTGTGCTCATTTTACTAACAACAACGAGAGTCATTGCATGTTTGTTCTTTTTACTAACAACAACCAGTGTCATTGCATGTGTGTTCTCTTCAGAGACCACACATGGATCCAACAGTGTCATTGCATGTGTGTTCTTTTTACAAACAACAACCAGAGTCATTGCATGTGTGTTCTCTTCAGAGACCACCCATGGATCCACCAGTGTCATTGCATGTGTGTTGTTTTTACTAACAACAAGTGGAGTCATTGAAATGTGTGTTCTTCTCATTAACCACAGCTAGTCATTGCATGTGTGTTCTCTTCAGAGACGACACATGGATGCACCAGTGTCATTGCATGTGTGCACTTTTTACTAACAACAACCAGAGTCATTGCATGTGTGTTCTTTTCACATACCACATATGGATCCACCAGTGTCATTGAAATGTGTGTTCTCTTCAGAGACCGCACATGGATCCACCAATGTCATTGCATGTGTGCTCTTTTTACTAACAACAACCAGAGTCATTACATGTGTGTTCTCTTCAGAGACCACACATGGATCCACCAGTGTCATTGCGTGTGTGTTATTTTTACTAACAACCACTGGAGTCATTGCATGAGTGTTCTTTTCACATACCACATATGGATCCACCAGTGTCATTGAAATGTGTGTTCTCTTCAGAGACCACACATGGATCCACCAATGTCATTGCATGTGTGCTCTTTTTACTAACAACAACCAGCGTCATTGCATGTATGTTCTCTTCAGAGACCACACATGGATCCACCAGTGTCATTGCGTGTGTGTTATGTTTACTACCAACAACTGGAGTCATTGCATGTGTGTTCTTTTCACATACCACATATGGATCCACCAGTGTCATTGAAATGTGTGTTCTCTTCAGAACCACACACGGATCCACCAATGTGATTGCATGTGTGCTCTTTTTACTAACAACAACCAGAGTCATTGCATGTCTGTTCTTTTTACTAACAACAACCAGTCATTGCATGTGTGTTCTCTTCAGAGACCATACATGGATCCACCAGTGTCAATGCATGTCTGTTCTTTTTACTAACAACAACTGGAGTCATTGCATGTGTGTTCTTTTCACATACCACATATGGATCCACCAGTGTCATTGAAATGTGTGTTCTCTTCAGAGACCGCACATGGATCCACCAATGTCATTGCATGTGTGCTCTTTTTACTAACAACAACCAGAGTCATTGCATGCGTGTTCTCTTTAGAGACCACACATGGATCCACCAGTGTCATTGCGTGTGTGTTATTTTTACTAAGAACAACTGGAGTCATTGCATGAGTGTTCTTTTCACATACCACATATGGATCCACCAGTGTCATTGAAATGTGTGTTCTCTTCAGAGACCACACATGGATCCACCAATGTCATTGCATGTGTGATGTTTTTACTAACAACAACCAGAGTCATTGCATGTGTGTTCTCTTCAGAGACCACACATGGATCCACCAGTGTCATTGCGTGTGTGTTATGTTTACTAACAACAACTGGAGTCATTGCATGTGTGTTCTTTTCACATACCACATATGGATCCACCAGGGTCATTGAAATGTGTGTTCTCTTCAGAACCACACATGGATCCACCAATGTGATTGCATGTGTGCTCTTTTTACTAACAACAACCAGAGTCATTGCATGTCTGTTCTTTTTACTAACAACAACCAGTCATTGCATGTTTGTTCTCTTCAGAGACCATACATGGATCCACCAGTGTCAATGCATGTCTGTTCTTTTTACTAACAACAACTGGAGTCATTGCATGTGTGTTCTTTTCACATACCACATATGGATCCACCAGTGTCATTGAAATGTGTGTTCTCTTCAGAGACAACACATGGATCCACCAATGTCATTACAGGTGTGCTCTTTTTACTAACAACAACCAGAGTCACTGAAATGTGTGTTCTTCTCATTAACAACGGCTAAGTCATTGCATGTGTGTTCTCTTTAGAGACCACACATGGATCCACCAATGTCATTGCATGTGTGTTGTTTTTACTAACAACAACTGCAGTCATCGCATGTTTGTTCTTTTTACTAACAACAACTAGAGTCATTGCATGTGTGCTCTTTTCACAATCCACCTATGGATCCACCAGTGTCATTGCATGTGTGCTATTTTTACTAACAATAGCCAGAGTCATTGCATGTGTGTTCTCTTCAGAGACCACACATGGATCCACCAGTGTTATTGCATGTGTGTTCTTTTTATTAACAACAATTGGAGTCATTGAAATGTGTATTCTTCTCATTAACCACAGCTAGATTCATTGCATGTGTGTTCTCTTCAGAGACCATACATGGATTCACCAGTGTCTTTGCATGTGTGTTGTTTTTACTAACAACAACCAGAGTCATTCCATGTGTGTTCTTTTCACATACCACATATGGATCCACCAGTGTCATTGAATGGGTGTTCTCTTCAGAGACCACACATGGATCCACCAATGTCATTGCATGTGTGCTCTTTTTACTAGCAACAACCAGAGTCATTGCATCTGTGCTCTTTTTACTAGCAACAGCCAATGTCATTGCATGTGTGTTCTCTTCAGAGACCACATATGGATCCACCAGTGTCATTGCATTTGTGTTCTTTTTACTAACAACAACTGGAGTAATTGAAATGTGTGTTCTTCCCATTAACCATAGCTAGAGTCATTGCATGTGTGTTCTCTTCAGAGACCACACATGTATCCACCGGTGTCATTGCATGTGTGTTCTTTTTACTAACAACAACTAGAGTCATTGCATGTGTGTTCTTTTCACATACCACATATGGATCCACCAGTGTCATTGAAATGTGTGTTCTCTTCACAGACCACACATGGATCCACCAATGTCATTGCATGTGTGCTCTTTTTACTAACAACAACCAAAGTCATTGAAATGTGTGTTCTTCTCATTAACAACAGCTAAGTCATTGAAATGTGTGTTCTCTTTAGAGACCACACATGGATCCACCAATGTCATTGCATGTGTGTTCTTTTTACTAACAACAACTGCAGTCATCGCATGTTTGTTCTTTTTACTAACAACAACCAGAGTCATTGCATGTCTGCTCTTTTCACAATCCACCTATTGATCCACCAGTGTCATTGCATGTGTGCTATTTTTACTAACAATAGCCAGAGTCATTGCATGTGTGTTCTCTTCAGAGACCACACATGGATCCACCAGTGTCATTGCCTGTGTGTTCTTTTTATTAACAACAATTGGAGTCATTGAAATGTGTATTCTTCTCATTAACCACAGCTAGATTCATTGCATGTGTGTTCTCTTCAGAGACCATACATGGATCCACCAGTGTCTTTGCATGTGTGTTGTTTTTACTAACAACAACCAGAATCATTGCATGTGTGTTCTTTTCACATACCACATATGGATCCACCAGTGTCATTGAATGGGTGTTCTCTTCAGAGACCACACATGGATCCACCAATGTCATTGCATGTGTGCTCTTTTTACTAACAACAACCAGAGTCATTGCATGTGTGCTCTTTTTACTAGCAACAGCCAATGTCATTGCATGTGTGTTCTCTTCAGAGACCACATATGGATCCCCCAGTGTCATTGCATTTGTGTTCTTTTTACTAACAACAACTAGAGTCATTGAAATGTGTGTTCTTCTCATTAACCATAGCTAGAGTCATTGCATGTGTGTTCTCTTCAGAGACCACACATGTATCCACCAGTGTCATTGCATGTGTGTTCTTTTTACTAACAACAACTAGAGTCATTGCATGTGTGTTCTTTTCACATACCACATATGGATCCACCAGTGTCATTGAAATGTGTGTTCTCTTCACAGACCACACATGGATCCACCAATGTCATTGCATGTGTGCTCTTTTTGCTAACAACAACCAAAGTCATTGAAATGTGTGTTCTTCTCATTAACAACAACTAAGTCATTGAAATGTGTGTTCTGTTTAGAGACCACACATGGATCCACCAGTGTCATTGCATGTGTGTTCTTTTTACTAACAACAACCTGAGTCATTGCATGTGTGTTCACTTTAGAAATTACACATGGATGCACCAGTGTCATTGCATGTGTGTTCTTTTTACTAACAACAACTGGAGTCATTGCATATGTGTTCTTTTCACATACCACATTTGGATCCACTAGTGTCATTGAAATGTGTGTTCTTTTCACAACCCACCTATGGATCCACCAGTGTCATTGCATGTGTGTTCTTTTTACTAACAACAACCAGAGTCATTGCATGTGTGTTCACTTTAGAAATTACACATGGATGCACCAGTGTCATTGCATGTGTGTTCTTTTTACTAACAACAACTGGAGTCATTGCATGTGTGTTCTTTTCACATACCACATATAGATCCACCAGTGCCATTAAAATGTGTGTTCTCTTCAGAGACCACACATGGATCCACCAATGTCTTTGCATGTGTGCTATTTTTACTAACAACAACCAGAGTCATTGCATGTGTCTTATTTTTACTAACAACAACCAGAGTCATTGCATGTGTGTTCATTTCGAGATTATCATTTTGCAGCCTGGAAGTTGGGGTGGCCAGGCAACGCGGTACCCGAGTTCGTTGATATCATCCGTGATGACTATAGTTGGTGTGCCAAATACTTAGAGGGTCCTTTTCGGCACGAATTCAACTTTGCGTTTCAATACAAAAAATCAGGCTAACGGCCATCAAGTTGGGTCCCCCTGTCAGCTTTCGCCGTTATGTCGCTGCCGTCGTCGCTGCCATGTAGGCTTGCAGCGTTGCCACATGCATCCTTTACGCGTCTGCTTCTTCCTCCAGGGCGGAAATCTGTGGTCACGGCCATGGCACGGAGCTAGGACTTGGACAAACCTGCTCGGCCCGTTCTCCTCCCCATCCCGAATCGGAGCTCGCCCTCACCATGACCACACCATTGGCACGACACGGGGACGGGAGTTCATTCCCAGGTGAGATTTGTACCCATGCCGACCATGCTCGGTCCTGTTGGTCTCCTCTAGAATCCGAGCTCGCCGTCGCCATGGTCGCACACGCTCTAGTCACGGCGCCTTCCTCTCCGAACCCCAAAGCCACATCCACCTAGTTCGGCACAACGCCAACAAGGTGATTGTAGAAAAACATGTATGTACCGTGCCCGTAGCATACTCTAAAAATGTACACATATATTGTTTACTAGATTTTCATTTGAAATTAGTAGCTCCGTGATGACGAAACATAGAGAACCTAAATGGAATGACGATGACGACCATGTTCTGTACTTTGCATTGCATCAACAAGTGCTCGCTGACGAAGCAAGTTACCAAGAGAGTGGAGTTCATTAGCCATTGCCAAAAAATATGTGAACAAATCAATGAGAGATTCAATGCAAATAAGCGCAGAAAAGCTAGATCCATGTCGTCAATCATCAATAGGTGGCACATTCTAGTGATGCGTTCAAATGCGTACACGATGTATCATTTGCTTGAAGTGGTTGTTATCCTAAGCAAAAATGCATGGTATGCACATTACATTTGTATGTTCTATGGTGCAATTCTGTTGTTATGGGCGTGGAAAGAAAAGCTGGGCTTCACTGAATATTACGCAGTTAGGCCTAACTTAGTCTTACAGAAATAAGCACAACTTAGTCTTTACACACATAAGCGTAACTAATGATAAAGATAAAGAACAGTGGTTCATCGGATCTGCCAGTATGAGCACTAGGTCCCTGGAGCTGGTGGTATCGTCGGAACGAACCAGAATGCTGCGTTTGGCCATCTTTCATTCTCCTTCAAATAGTACGACCCCACTGATGAGCCAATTGTAGTCCCCCTCCCCCCGACATGGATTCGGCTCCAGGTCGGATCTGGAGTGTCAACATGATAGGCGCGTGAGTGTGCAGCAAACACACAGTCTGCTATCAACACTAGAAGTGCTGGCACCTCAGCAACAACACCAGCATGTTCTTCCTGGACTCCGGCAGCAGCCTCAGCAGGTATTTTGTCAGCTTCACCAGCAGCAACATTAGCAACTATTTCGTCAGCTTCACCAGCAGAAGCATCACCAAGTATTTCGTCAACTTCACCAGGAGTAGCAGCAGCTAGTTCTTCGTCAGCTCCACCACCACCAACACCACCACCACCACCACCAGCAGCATCATCAGGGGCCAGGGCTGCCTGAGCAATTATAGGTTCAATAGCTCCAGGGGCTCCGACAAAGAAAGGGTAGTTGATCCCAAGAAACACATATTATCCCTTCAGATTGTTGACTCTACTCCAGACTTGCTCTACTGGGTCTTTGGATGGGCATGCGGACCTCGAGAAAATGTGACACCGCAGCGATGGGTATGAAGAAAGGTGTGTCCCCATATGTTCTATTGTATCACCAATGATGTTTAGTGCTCCCCTAATATTAATCCACAAGAGTTCATCATGATGTTCCATGTTGTCTCTGAGAGGTGCCAGGAACCAGCGCCGTGTCCCAAGTTCAGCATCTGCTACTGCATCTTCGATGACCGGGGCTGGAATTATGCGCGGGGCTGCGTCGGTACCTGCGTGTTAATAACAGTTAGTAAGCAGAATTTTGAATGGGATTTTACATGCTATATGACACCATGACTCACCCCAAATGGACGGCACCCAAAAACGCACGTCGCTGCTAGGTTCAGTGACCGCATAAATGCGTTGCGGTCTGTACGAAGAGCAGCCGTAGGTGAAGACAACGTAGAGTCATTGCATGTGTGTTCTTTTCCACAAACCACACATGGTTCCACCAGTGGTCATTGCATGTGTGTTCTTTCCACAAACCACACATGGATCAACCATTAGAGTCATTGCATGTGTGTTCTTTCCACAAACCACACATGGATCAACCACTAGAGTCATTGCATGTTTGTTGTTATACTAAAACCACAAACCAGCACTAGAGTCATTGCATGTGTGTTATTTTCCACAAACCGCACATGGATCCACCAGTGGTCATAGCATGTGTGTTCTTTACACAAACCACATATGGATCAACCAGAGTCATTGCATGTGTGTTCTTTCCACAAACCACACATGGATCAACCACTAGAGTCATTGCATGTTTGTTCTTATACTAAAACCACAAACCAACACTAGAGTCATTGCATGTGTCTTCTTTTCCACAAACCACACATTGATCCACCACTAGACTCATTGCATGTGTGTTCTGTTCCACAAACAACTTATGGATCAACCCCTAGAGTCATTGCATCTGTGTTCTTTCCACAAACCACACATAGATCAACCACTAGAGTCATTGCATGTTTGTTCTGATACAAAAACCACAAACCAGCACTAGCGTCATTGCATGTGTGTTCTTTCCAAAAACCACATATGGATCAACCAGAGTCATTGCATGTATGTTCTTTCCACAAACCACACATGTGGACCCACTAGAGTCATTGCATGTGTGTTATTTCCACAAACCACACATGGATGAACCACTAGAGTCATTGCATATGTGTTATTTCCACAAACCACACATGGATCAACCACTAGAGTCATTGCATGTGTGTTCTTATACTAAAACCAACACTAGAGTCATTGCATGTGTGTTCTTTTCACAAAACACACATGGATCAACCACTAGAGTCATTGCATGTGTGTTATTTCCACAAACAAACATGGCTCAACCACTCGAGTCATTGCATGTGTGTTCTTATAAAAAAACCAACATGGATCCACCAGTGGTCATTGCATGTGTGTTCTTTCCACAAACCACACAAGGATCAACCACTAGAGTCATTGCATGTGTGTTATTTCCACAACCCACACATGGATCAACCACTAGAGTCATTGCATGTGTGTTCTTATACTAAAACCAACACTAGTCATTGCATATGTGTTATTTCCACAAATCACACATGGATTAACCACTAGAGTCATTCCATGTTGGTTCTTATACTAAAACCAACACTAGAGTCATTGCATGTGTGTTCCTTTCACAAACCACACATGGATCAACCACTAGAGCCATTGCATGTGTGTTATTTCCACAAACAAACATGGATCAACCACTAGAGTCATTCCATGTGTGTTCTTTCCACAAACCACACATGGATCAACCACTAGAGTCATTGCATGTGTGTTCTTTCCACAAACCACACATGGATCAACTACTAGAGTCATTGCATGTGTGTTCTTTCCACAAACAAACAAGGATCAACCACTAGAGTCATTGCATGTGTGTTCTTTTCCACAAACCACACATGGTTCCACCAGTGGTCATTGCATGTGTGTTCTTTCCACAAACCACACATGGATCAACCATTAGAGTCATTGCATGTGTGTTCTTTCCACAAACCACACATGGATCAACCACTAGAGTCATGGCATGTTTGTTGTTATACTAAAACCACAAACCAGCACTAGAGTCATTGCATGTGTGTTATTTTCCACAAACCGCACATGGATCCACCAGTGGTCATAGCATGTGTGTTCTTTCCACAAACCACATATGGATCAACCAGAGTCATTGCATGTGTGTTCTTTCCAGAAACCACACATGGATCAACCACTAGAGTCGTTGCATGTTTGTTCTTATACTAAAACCACAAACCAACACTAGAGTCATTGCATGTGTCTTCTTTTCCACAAACCACACATTGATCCACCACTAGACTCATTGCATGTGTGTTCTTTTCCACAAACAACTTATGGATCAACCCCTAGAGTCATTGCATGTGTGTTCTTTCCACAAACCACACATGGATCAACCACTAGAGTCATTGCATGTTTGTTCTTATACAAAAACCACAAACCAGCACTAGCTTCATTGCATGTGTGTTCTTTCCAAAAACCACATATGGATCAACCAGAGTCATTGTATGTATGTTCTTTCCACAAACCACACATGTGGACCCACTAGAGTCATTGCATGTGTGTTATTTCCACAAAGCACACATGGATGAACCACTAGAGTCATTGCATATGTGTTATTTCCACAAACCACACATGGATCAACCACTAGAGTCATTGCATGTGTGTTCTTATACTAAAACCAACACTAGAGTCATTGCATGTGTGTTCTTTTCACAAAACACACATGGATCAACCACTAGAGTCATTGCATGTGTGTTATTTCCACAACAAACATGGCTCAACCACTCGAGTCATTGCATGTGTTTTCTTATAAAAAAACCAACATGGATCCACCAGTGGTCATTGCATGTGTGTTCTTTCCACAAACCACACAAGGATCAACCACTAGAGTCATTGCATGTGTGTTATTTCCACAACCCACACATGGATCAACCACTAGAGTCATTGCATGTGTGTTCTTATACTAAAACCAACACTAGTCATTGCATGTGTGTTATTTCCACAAATCACACATGGATTAACCACTAGAGTCATTCCGTGTTGGTTCTTATACTAAAACCAACACTAGAGTCATTGCATGTGTGTTCCTTTCACAAACCACACATGGATCAACCACTAGAGCCATTGCATGTGTGTTATTTCCACAAACAAACGTGGATCAACCACTAGAGTCATTCCATGTGTGTTCTTTCCACAAACCACACATGGATCAACCACTAGAGTC
>CAJUXJ010000735.1:28847-70054 GCA_910589775.1 Avena eriantha | reverse complement strand
CATGCAATGACTATGGTTGTGGTTTAGGAAAGTAACAGACATGTAATGACTCTAGTGGTGGTTTAGGAAAGGAAGACACATGCAATGACTGTAGTGGTGTTTCAGGGAAAGAACACACATGCAATGACATCAAGTGGATCGGTGTGGTTTATGAAAGGAACACACCTGCCATGACTCTAGTGGTGGTCTAGGAAAGGAACAAACATGCAATGACTCTGGTGGATCCATGTGGTTTATGAAAGGAAAACACATGCAATGACTGTGGTGGATCCATGTGGTTTAGGAAAAGTACACACATGCAATGACTCTAGTGGTGGTTTAGGAAAATAACACACATGCAATGACTCTAGTGGATCCATGTGGTTTATGAAAGGAACACACATGCAATGACTCTGGTGGATCTATGTGGTTTAGGAAAAGAACACATAGACAAAAACTCTGGTGGTGGTTTAGGAAAAGAAGACACATGCAATTACTCTACTGGTGGTTTTGGAAAAGAACATACATGCAAGGAATTTGGTGTTGGTTTAGGAAAATAACACAAATGCAATGACTCTGGTGGTTCAATGTGGTTTAGGAAAGGAACACACATGCTATGACTCTAGTGGTGCTTTAGTAAAGGAAGACACATGCAAAGACTCTGGTGGTGGTTTAGGAAAAGAACACGCGTCGAATGACAATGGTGGATCAATGTGGTCTAGGAAAGGAACACACATGCAATGACTCTAGTGGTGGTTTAGGAAAAGAACACACATGCAATGACTCTAGCTGTGGTTTAGGAAAGTAACAGACATGTAATGACTCTAGTGGTGGTTTAGGAAAGGAAGACACATGCAATGACTGTAGTGGTGTTTCAGGGAAAGAACACACATGGAATGACATCAAGTGGATCGGTGTGGTTTATGAAAGGAACACACCTGCCATGACTCTAGTGGTGGTCTAGGAAAGGAACACACATGCAATGACTCTGGTGGATCCATGTGGTTTATGAAAGGAACACACATGCAATGAATGTGGTGGATCCATGTGGTTTAGGAAAAGCACACACATGCAATGACTCTAGTGGTGGTTTAGGAAAAGAACACACATGAATGACTCTGGTGGTGGTTTAGGAAAAGAATACACATGCATTAACTCTGGTGGATCCATGTGGTTTTGGAAAGGAACACATATGCAATGACTCTAGTGGTGGTTTAGGAAAGGAAGACACATGCAATGACTCTGGTGGTGGTTTCGGAAAGGAACACACATGCAATGACTCTGGTGGTGGTTTCGAACAAGAACACACATGCATTGACTCTAGTGGATCAATGTGGTTTAAGAAAGGAACACACATGCAATGACTCTATGGTGGTTTAGGAAAGGAAGACACATGGAATGACTCTTGTGGTGGTTTATGATACATTACAAATGTATCTATTATTTTTGATGTTCCATGCTTTGTTTTATCCACTTTCTTGTGTTTTGTCCACACTTTGGAGTACTTTTCATATGATTTCTTGGACTAACCTATTAACAAGACCCACAGTGCCAGCTGCCTATTTTCTGTTGTTTTTGGTTCCAGGAAAGTCAGAAAATGAATATTCTCGGAATTGGACGGGACAAAAGCCAAAGTGCCTATTTTTTCTAAAGTCATCAGATGCCAGAGTTCGAGAAGGAGAGGGGCCAGGGGGCCACCACACCACCTGGTCGTGCGGCCTAGCCTGGCCCGCGCTAGGGGGTGTTCTGGCCGCCTCCAGCACCCCCTCGGCCTCCCCTTCCGCCTATAAGATGCCCTCAGGACGAAAACCCTAAGTACCCGATCAAAAATCCACGAAAGAGTCTGTAGCCGCCGTCATCTCCATCCCTAGATCAGGAGGGATCTAAAGCTCTTCCCGGCACCCTACCGGAGAGGGGAATTCACCCTGGAGGCCTTCTTCATCACCATGAAGCCTCCGGTGTGATGCGTGAGTAGTTCATCCTTGGACTACGGATCCATGTAGTAGCTAGATGGCTGGTTCTCCTCCTTTGTGCTTTCATGTCTAGATCTTGTGAGCTCCGTTCATGATCAAGATCATCTATTTGTAATTTTGCATGTTGTGTTTGCGGGGATCCTATGGATATTGAGATGCTATTTCAGATCGATTATTGATTCTATCATGTCTTTGTTATTTGTGATCTTGCATGCTTTCCATTGTTAGTAGCTATCTTGGCCAAGTAGATGCTAGCAACTCCAAGAGCCAAGATGATAGATGCAGTTGGATTGTTAGTAGCTATTTCAGATCGATTATAGATGCAGTTGGATGGCGGTCTATGTATAATGTTATAATGCCCAATCAAGTTCCAAAGGAGTCAAGATGATTAGTATATGCATGTATTGCTTTCTCGATGTTTGTCAGTCACCTAGCATGTTATCAATCTTAAGGAGAGCCACCTCTAGTGAACTATGGATCCCGGTCCTTTTCTTTACATACAATCTACAAAATGTTTACTACTTTGTGTTTACTTTCTGCAAACTATTACTTCTTTCCATTCGATACGTTTAATCCTTTGTTTTCAGCAAAACACGGTGAGATTGAAAACCTCATCGCAAGTTGGGGACAGAGTTCTGTGGTTGTGTTGTGCAGGTCTCCACGTTGCTACTAGCACCGGTAGTGCGCCCTGCCAAGGCTCATCTAGCAACACCGTTGGGGGTGTTTCCTTGATCCTACTGGTTCGATTGAACCTTTGTTTCATAACTGAGGGAAACTTGCTGCTGTGCTCATCATACCTTCCTCTTGGGGTTCCCAACAAGCTCTACATCAACCATGAGCCATCAAGCATTTTTCTGGCGCCGTTGCCGGGGAGTCAAGGACATCTTCACAAGGGGAGTCCCTCATAACCAATCTCTTTACTTTGTTATTTTTGTTTTGCTTAGTTTCTTTTTGCTTTGTTTGCTTGTTTCTTTATCAAAAACACACAAAAATTAGTTTTACTAGTTTGCTTTCTTATTTGAAAACACACAAAAAATGACTACTCTTGAAAACACTAAGTTGTGTGACTTCACTATCACCAACAACAATGATTTTATGAGCACACCTATTGCTCCACATGTGCCTGAAGATACTTTCTTTGAGATAAAACCTTCTTTGCTCAATCTTGTTATGAGAGAACAATTTTCTGGTATTGGTAATGAAGATGCTATTGCCCATCTAAATAACTTTGTTGAACTTTGTGAGATGCAAAAGCATAGGGATATAGATGGTGATATTATTAAGATGAAATTGTTTCCTTTCTCTTTGAGAGGAAAAGCTAAAGAATGGTTGGATTCCTTAACTAGGAATAGTATTGATTCTTGGACTAAGTGCAAAGATGCTTTCATTGGAAAGTACTATCCTCCTGCTAAGATTATATCTATGAGAAGTGAAATAATGAAGTTTAAACAATCTGATAATGAACAGGTTGCTCAAGCTTAGGAAATAATGAAATCTTTGGTAAAGAATTGTCCCACTCATGGACTAACTTCTTGGATGATCATCCAAACTTTTTATGCAGGATTGAACTATTCTTCAAGGAACCTATGTGACTCTGCTGCTGGAGGTACCTTTATGACCATTACTTTGGGTGCTGCAACAAAACTTATGGCTAATATGATGGTTAATTATTCTGAATGGCATACTGAGAGAGCTCCACAAGGTAGGTAGGTAAATTCTGTTGAGGAAACTTCCTCCTTGAGTGATAAGATTGATATTATTATGTCTATGCTTGTTAATGGAAAATCCCATATTGATCCAAATAATGTTCCTTTAGCCTCTTTGGTTGCTCAAGAAGAGCAAGTTGATGTGAACTTCATAAGAAATAATAATTTTGGCAATAATGCTTATTGGAATAATTTTGGTAACAACAATTATAAGCCATATCCTCCCAACAATGGTAATGCTTATGGAAGTTCCTACAACAATAATAGGAGTGCACCCTCTGAACTTGAAGTTATGCTTAAAGACTTTATTAGTAAGCAAACTGCTTTCAATAAAACTATTGAGGAAAAACTCTCTGTTGCTGAAAGAAATATAGCATCTTTGGCTGAAGCTCAATCTTCTTTGAATAAAATGGCTGCTAAACCTGAAAATAATGACAATCCCTTTGCAGCCACCAATGCTATACAAGTAAGAATTGATGAAAATGTTAGACTATCAGCTGAATTACATGCTAAGTGGGAAAGAGAAGATGAAATTGCTAGAAACATTAGTGTTTCTACTATTACCACCACTAGTGTTGAGGCCAGTAATAGTTCTACTACTCTAGATGATAAATTTGATTTTGATCTTGATGGTTGCAACATCTCTGAAGTTATTAAGTTCCTACAAAAGCTTTCTAAAAGTCCTAATGCTAGTGCTATGAACATGGCCTTTACAAAACACATTACTGATGCTCTCATAAAGATTAAAGAAGAAAAGATGAAACATAAAGCTTCTATTCCTATTAAACAAGAAGATGGTTGGGAACCCATCATTAATATGAAAGTGAATGACTTTGATTTCAAAGCTTTATGTGATCTTGATAATAGTGTTTCTATTATGCCTAGAAGGATTTATGATATGCTTGATTTGCCTCCACTTGAACATTGTTATTTGAATGTCCCACTTGATGATAATGCTAAAAAGAAACTCATGGGGAGTCTTAATGATGTTCTTATTATGGTTAACAATGCCTATGTCCCCGTTGATTTCTATGTTTTGGATGTTGAATGCAATGCTTCTTGTCCTATTACTTTGGGAAGACCTTTTCTTAGAACTGTTGGTGCCATTATTGATATGAAAGAAGGCACCATTAAATATCAACTCCAACTCAAGAAAGGTATAGAACACTTCCCTAAGAAAAGAGAGAATATTTCTTTTGCTTCTCTTATGAAAACAAAATTTGCTCTTAATGCTTCTTCATTTGAGAACACTTGATTCTTTCTTGCTTCTTATGCCTAACTTAAAGGCGTTAAAGAAAAGTACTTATTGAGAGATAACCCAAAAGTTTTAGATGAGTCTTGGAAGTTATTACTTCAGTAATAACCGCTCCTTATCCTTTTTATTTGCTTTTTGTGCCAAGAGTAACCTCTAATGAGAGAGAAGTAATTATTGGGAAAGTTTTTGTCCCGAAACAGATTTATGTGCTTCACCGTAAATATTTGTGTAAAATTTCTGGACTTCTTTTTGAGATGTGAATTTTTGTGCTTCTGACCCAGGTTGTTATCTAACTTTCGTTAGTTCAACACTTTTTGATTTGAGCAACATAAGGTCTTCGAAAAAATTCGTCTTTACCTGCTGGTATGTTTTGACAGATTTCTGCCATTTTTTGCATTTGCTTCTTGTTGGTTCCTTTTTGAGTTCTTTTGGGGAATTGAGCTTTTTGAGAGAAGTGCTACAGTATCTAGTGTTCTAATGGAAGTTTATTTGGTGTTAGAACTGAACCTTAAGACCTTTTATCTTGAGTGCACTAATGTTGCTAATAAAGATTGTGTGAAGTTTTGTATGAAGGAAAAATTTCAGGTGTATGGACGGAATGAGTAATGAGATGAAGGATGGACTAAAGCACAAGCTTGGGAATGCCACACGTGTCACCCCAAGAAATATCCAAGAAGTACAAGTGTCAAAGCTTGGGGATTCCCAAAGCATCCCCTCTTCATCAATAAAAATCCTAGGTTTCTTCCAAACGCTTCATTTTTATTGTTTCATGCACAATTGTGTTGTTCTTGGAGCGTCTTATTTTTCGTTTTCGTTTTGTTTTTTTGTTTGCTTAGTTTTATTAATAAATTGGTTGGACCCCCTCTTTCATACATTGGTTTGCAAATAATTTGGTTTGGTTTGGAAAAGAGTAGGAAAGTTCATGCTTATGTGGTAAAAAGAGCTTATTTTTAACTGTGGCCTATGCTTTGTCATGCCATGCTTGATATTGTTTTGGCTTTATGCTTAGTATTCTTTGCTGTAGCATGACTTGTTATAAACAATTGAGATTGCTTAATGTGCCTTGGATGAATCATGCGTTGTTTTAGCATATTAAAGCATAGTATAGTGGTATTCTCCTTTGATGCTTTATTTGGGTTGACTTGGAGCATGCTCACACCATGTTATGACTATCTCAAGTCACCATAGCCTTTATGATCCTTTATTTTTCAACTTTTAGTATCACTTTATGCTTTGATCAATGATGTTTTGTCGCTTTGCATGATTATGGCCATTATTGCTCTCTTAGTTTGTCGATCCCAGTCTTTTGCTAGCCTCCATAACCAAGTATGAGTTCCACTCATGCATCCAACTCCCTAAACCAAGTTATTCCAAAGAGTCCACCATACCTACCTACTAGCTTATGCTATTCCAAGTATATTCATGCTTTTGTTTACCTTCCAAATTGAACTTGTTATGAGAAAACTAGTGATTAAATCCCTCACGAACTTGATGGCACACTTTACTTTGTTTTGCATCTAATAAACTTGAACCATTGGGTCCTTCTTTGTTGCGTATATGCTTGCGCTTTATAAGTTGAAATTAGCAGAACCATGTATCATGGGGAACGCTTTCAACATTGCACTTGTACTTTGTACCCCGTTGATATCATGTTCTTTTGCTTATGGATCCCGGCGGTGTGAAATAAAAGTGGAACTTGTAAGATCATGGAGTTTGTATGTGTGTTAGAGAAACGCCTGGGCCGCTAGCCTAAGCCATGCCTAATTATGGTGGAAACTTGCAGCAACACCATAATGAGCACTCTATGAATCATCCTCAATAAAAAATTATGCAAATAGAAAATAAAAAGATCGCTGAGATGCTCATTGTCTGCTTGCCTTGTCATTTTGATTATGGGATAGCTCCTGTATCATGTGCAAGGGGTACCCCGTTGGTGGTTCTTTATGATACACATGTATTTACAATGACAAGAGCTTACTCGTGACTAAAGTTGAGTAGCATGAGGATTCGTCTTCATAAGTAAGGGGCATGAGATTTCGGTTTATAACTTGTCAAGCATATCCTCTTAGTTGTGTCACTTTAACCTTAATCACCTTAAAGATGTTTATGATAGGGGCAATGAGAGCTGAAAGCTATAAGTACCATAATTTTTGGAAGCTCTTTATGATACTTGAATCCCTACTCCTTTTATGAAGGCCTTTCTTCCACCATTATATATTGAGTCTCCACCTTCTACCTTTATGCACCTATTTTGAGAGCATAGTGGCCATTCTTAGTTCTATGTGCATTGTCCCAAGACAAGTTGATTGATGCATAACTTGATATTGCTTGCTTTAAACTATTTGTATCTAGTCACTCTTATGAACTTTGAAGGTGTCCTATGCATTTATGTTTTGCTACTCTATCAGGGACAAGCTGAATACTACTATGCTATGTTTTCTTTATGTGAAACAAACAAACGTCTTGCAAAGCATTGTTATTCATGAATCTTTTGTTTGTGCCTTTTCATGTTGCATCATAGTTTCTTTGTCTTATTGCTAGAACTTTGTCTTTCATGTTATGATTGAAGTACTCTAATCCTAGCTTCGAATGTTTTACAAATACTTTGATCAAGTCTTCGATGGTGCATGTCACCTCAAAAATTATTATTTCTTTTTATCACTTACCTACTCGAGGACGAGCAGAAGTTAAGCTTGGGGATGTTGATACATTGCAAATGTATCTATAATTTTTGATGTTTCATGCTTGGTTGTATCCACTTTCTTGTGTTTTGTCCACACTTTGGAGTACTATTCATATGATTTCTTGGACTAACCTATTAACAAGATCCATAGTGCCAGCTGTCTGTTTTCTGCTGTTTTTGGTTCCAGGAAAGTTAGAAAATGAATATTCTCGGAATTGGACGAGACAAAAGCCAAAGTGCCTATTTATTGGAAGTCATCAGATGCCAGAGTTCGAGACAGAGAAGGGCCAGGGGGCCACCCCACCACCTGGCCGCGCGGCCCAGCCTAGCCCGCGCCAGAGGGTGGTCTGGCCGCCTCCAGCACCCCCTCGGCCTCCCCTTCCGCCTATAAGATGCCCTCGAGACGAAAACCCAAAGTACCTGATCAAAAATCCATGAAAGAGTCTGTAGCCGCCCTCATCTCCATCCCTAGATCGGGAGGGATCTGAAGCTCTTCCCGGCACCGGAGAGGGGAATTCACCCTAGAGGCCTTCTTGATCACCATGCAAGCCTCCAGTGTGATGCGTGAGTAGTTCACCCTTGGAATACGGATCCATGTAGTAGTTAGATGGCTGGTTCTCCTCCTTTGTGCTTTCATGTCTAGATCGTGTGAGCTCTGTTCATGATCAAGATCATCTATTTGTAATTCTGCATGTTGTGTTTACGGGGATCCGATGGATATTGTGATGCTATTTAAGATTGATTATTGATTCTATCATGTCTTTGTTATTTGTGATCTTGCATGCTTTCTGTTGTTAGTAGCTATATTGGCCAAGTAGATGCTAGCACCTCCAAGAGTTAGTATTTATGCTCGATAGTGGGTTCATGCCTCTGGTAATCTGGGGAAGTGACAGAAATCTCTAAGGTACTAGATGTGCTGTTGCTACTAGGGAGAAAACAACAATCCTTTGTTCATAGAACAATCGTATTGTTTACATTACACACAATTCATAAAGCAATAATCCGTTTCTTGCAACTTAATACTGGAGGGGGTTTGGATGATAACCTGAAGGTGTATTATTAGTCATAGATGCAGTTGGATGGCGGTCTATGTATAATATTGTAATGCCTAATAAAGTTCCAAAGGAGTCAAGATGATTAGTATATGCATGTATTCCTTTCTCGATGTTTGACAATTGCCCCGCTGTAATTTGTTCACCCAGCATGTTATTTGTCTTAAGGAGAGCCACCTCTAGTGAACTATGGATCCCAGTCCTTTTCTTCACATACAATCTACAAACTGTTTACTACTTTGTGTTTACTTTCTGCAAACTATTACTTCTTTCCATTCGATACGTTTAATCCTTTGTTTTCAGAAAAACACGGTGACATTGACAACCTCATCGCAAGTTGGGGACAGAGTTCTGTGGTTGTGTTGTGCATGTCTCCACGTTGCTACTAGCACCAGTAGTGCGCCCTGCCAAGGCTCAGCTAGCAACACCTTTGGGGTGTTTCCTTGCTTCTACTGGTTCGATTAAACCTTGGTTTCATAACTGAGGGAAACTTGCTGCTGTGCTCATAATACCTTCCTCTTGGGGTTCCCAACGAGCTCTACATCAACCACAAGCCATCAGTTTAGGAAAAGAACACACATGCAATGACTCTGGTGGATCAATGTGGTCTAGGAAAGGAACACACATGCAATGACTCTAGTGGTGGTTTAGGAAAATAACACACATGCAATGACTCTGTTGGTGGTTTAGGAAAGGAAGACACATGCAATGAATCAAGTGGTGGTTTAGGAAAAGAACACACATGCAATGACATCAAGTGGATCAGTGTGGTTTATGAAAAGAACACACAAGTAATACTGTGGTGGTGGCTTAGGAAAGGAACACACATGCAACGAATGTGGTGCATCCATATGGATTATGAAAGGAACACACATGCAATGACTTTGGTGGATCCATGTGGTTTAAGAAAAAAGACACATGCAATGATTCTGGTGGTGGTTTAGGAAAAGAACACACATGCAATGAGTCTGGTGGATCAATGTTGTTTAGTAAACAAACACACATGCAATGACTCTGGTGCTGGTTTAGGAAAATAACACACATGCAATGACTGTCGTGGTGATTGAGGAAAACAACACACATGCATTGACCCTGGTGGATCCATGTGGTTTAGAAAAAGAAGACACATGCAATCATTCTGGTGGTGGTTTAGGAAAATAACACACATGCAATGACTCTAGTGAATCCATGTGGTTTAGGAAAGGAACACACATGCAATGACTATATTGGTGGTTTAGGAAAAGAACTCTCATGCAATGACCCTGATGGTGGTTTAGGAAAACAACACACATGCAATGACTCCGGTGGTGGCTTAGGGAAAGAACACACATGCAATTACTCTAGTGGATCAATGTGGTTTAGGAAAGGAACACACATGCAATGACTCTAGTGGTGGTTTATGAAAGGAAGACACATGCAATGACTCTGGTGGTGGTTTAGGAAAATAACACACATGCAATGACTTTAGTGGTGGTTTAGGAAAAAACAACATGCAATGACATCAAGTGGATAAGTGTGGTTTATTAAAGGAACACACATGCAATGACTTTGGTGGTGGTTTAGGAAAGGACACACATGCAATGACTCTGGTAGATCCATGTGGTTTATGAAAGGATCACACATGCAATGAATCTAGTGGATCTGCAATGACTCGGCTCCCGTGTGCTGCAACACATGTTCAGAGAACTCTCTCCGTTTGCAGTGTACTGCCAGTATCTCGTCCAGAGGGTAAGGCCTCAGCGTATGTTCCAGACTTAAGCCATACATTACCATTGTTGGTTTCTCTTCCCAGGCTTGAACCTCATTATCGTATAGTCCGATAAAATTCCTATAGTATATGTGTAACTACCTCGGTGAATTACGCTCTTAGTTAATGGCTGGATGAACGAAAGTGGTTAAAATAGTACGGTGGGGCCCAGGGCCACTCACGGTAGACCTTTCGGCCGTCCTAACCACTTTCAGACAACGGGACAAGAACGAGCGGCGTAATCGGCAGGCGAAGGGTTCAACTACATACACAAATGAGTATGTATGCAAGCCACATACAACAGTCCTCAGAGCCATTGCATCTAAAAGAAATAGAAATATTGCAACGCCATACGGCAAGATTCAAATGTCCTAGATAGATATAATAATTTAGGATAACTCCTCATACATCACACATCAGAGTATCAGGCGGAAGCGGAAAACAAGATCCGAGTACGGATAAGAAGCAAATCGGCATAAGATGCCCCATAAATAAACACATCCCGCCCACAGCTCTCACGGATCCCCGTTCCCGGAATCTCTACACCGAATGATCGTTGCCAACATCATCTGTCTCTTCCACCCAGTATCCATCTTGCGGGTACACTTGTTCATCTGAATCAAACAATTTATCGTGTGAGACCATAGGGGTACTCAGCAAGTCTTTTTGCCGCTAAAGGGGAGACAACCTGGGGTGACGCAATTGCAGCAAAAGATAATACCTAACAATTCTACAGATACTCGCTAACCATCCGCCTAACCAATGATAGACGGATGTCCGTGAATTAAGAACAATAGTTATAACAGTATAATTAATAGATCCATCCTCCTCCTCGCTTACCAACGAGGAAGCGAACGAACAACCCCCATCATCCGTTGGCAGTTTTATTAACCATTCCATGAGTATTGCACTATTTACTAGTCAAGCACTTAGTCAAATTAAAAGCGGTAATTTAGTTATACTTGTCTATGATCGAGAAACTGTGCTCCAAGTCGTCCATAACCGCGGACACGGCTTTCAGAAAGATTTACCCTGCAGGGGTGCACGAATAGCAACACACACTCGATCAACCTCGAAAAAACCAAATCAGAACCCAACGAGGCATTCACGACAAAGCGATCATAGGATTCAGTAATATTTCAGGGGGGCGCCCCATTAAGCTACCCGCAACTAAGTTGGTCGGCTCCGAGACAGACCCAAGGTTTGCGCCAATGGCTGTAAACGACTGGGAACCCGAAAATGTGACTGGGCTTGTCGATACCGTGAAAACACTCCGCAGTTCTTAAACAGTACAGGTGCTCCTCGCACAATCTTAATGAAACAGTAACATGGCATAAGTACAGGGTAGTAATAAAGCCCCAAACTACTTTATGGCTCCAAGAAATAAGAATGAATCAAGCTCTGGCTCAGGGGGGTCCATAAGGCCTCCCGGATGTGGATAGTGCGAATAGTCAAGGAACAGGAATCAAGTACTCGGGGTCCTACGGGACACAAGTGAGCTTGAAAAACCAAATAGCAGATATTGCTCACCGGTGCCTCTTTCATTAGTTATCCCATTACTACTCAGGTTAAGTTGTTTAGGTACCTCGTTATTCATTAGACACTCACATACCCTACACATGCTTTTCTACGACTCGCATGGCTCAAACAACTCCTGTAGTAATGGCTCATGGGATGGAGGAACAAGCTTTGGTGGGGTTTAAAAGTAAAGGCTATGCAGTACTTGGGATTCAATTTGATGCAATCGCGACTCAATGATGCAAGAATAAGATAGAGGCAATAGGTACTGTATGTATGCAAGCATGTGGTAGTGCTTACCTGGCAGCTCAGTTGAAGCGAGAGATGGATCTGGGTAGTACTCCTGTGATTCCTAGTAATTCTCCTGCTGGGTGTCTATTCATAGAAGAACCAAACAAACAAGGGCCAACATAAATAAAGTGCACAAGCATATGAATTAAAATGCGACAAGCAAACAAGCATGCCATGATGAATGATGCACAATTTGCATGGCATTAAAGTAGCATGGAAAAGGTGAGGTGTGGATACAAGAAAAGAAGCATCTTATTATTTATTTAACCAAGTTTTATTGTCATAAACAGTTCAGATTTTTAATAACAACATGATGCATGCTTCAATTCAGAACAAGGAATGCATAGATAGAACGGGCTCGTCGCGCTGATCGATTTAGACATATTATTTTCCCAAATTGGAGTTATAGAATTAAAGTTATTAATTATTTAAGGAAAAGGCATTTTATTGTAATTTTAATCATCTCGAAAATTTAAAGTGTTCAAAACATATTTTGAAGGGCATATTTGAATTCCTCACATTTTTCTGATTCGAAAACATATATTAATTGCATTATTTGGATTTGTATTTTAAAAATTATTTGAAACTGAATTGAATTTGAATTTAAATCAATTTGAAAAAGGTTTAATTAAAATCAGACAGCCAGAAAACTTTTCTTACTCAGACAGCTCCAGCCAACGCCACTAACGGGTGGGCCTTGCGCTGACTGGGGCCACGCGCGGGGAAAACTTTTTCCACCGCGGCTCTGTCTAGCCCGTGCTACTGCGAGGTGGGCCAACTGGCGCAGGCCCACGTGACAGCGGTGAGGATGGCAGAGGCTGACAGGTGGGGACACGCTGGACCGCGGGTTACGGCACGAGGAAAGCGGAGGGGCTTTCTGCAAGACTGCCAGGCGGCTGACTAGTGGGGTCTCTAGGAGCGCGGGTTCAGAGCGAAATAAAAAGGGGGGGCTTAATGTAAATCTACCACGGCTCGGTACTGTTCTTCTTCTCCTCGGTCTGACGAGAAATCGGCACGCGGCGCGGGGAGGGGATCGAACCCAGGTCGTGGGGCTGCGCGCTGAGGGGGCTAACCAGTGCGGCGGGGCAAGGGGAGTTGACAGGGAGGTAGGCGCGGCCTAGTTAGGGTGTGACGCGGGGCGGTAAGCTTGCAGACAACGGCGAGCTCTGGCGCACGGCGGCCGTTCGACGAAACGATCGGCGGCGCTAGACGTCGACAGCGAGGCGGAGCATGTCAGGGAGGTCGAGGGACTCACCGTGGGCTCGACGGCGGGCTCGGATCGGAGCGAGGAGCTGCAGAGCGGTGATATTGCTGACGCTCTGGCGGGCTAGGGTTTCGTCAGCGCGGCGCAGTACTGGCGCATCTGGGGCTTCTCGTCCAGGTCGGTGCGTGTAGGGCGACGTAGAGGATCGTCCTCGGTCTTCCTGGCCACCTCCAGGTCGCGCTGACTGGCTGGAACGACGGGGGCGAGGTGGTGCCGGCGGCAACCGGCGGCAGGTGTTGTTGTTGGAGAGGAAGAAGGAGAAAAAGAGGGGCGGCTCGGCGCGGATCTGGCGATGCAGGAGAGCCGTGTGGGCGAGGGAAAAGTGAGAGGGAGAGAGAGGAAGGCAGGCGTGGCAGGGGTAGATAAAGTGGCCTCGGTTGCCACTTTTTCCCTCCGCCTCACATGGCGAGCTGGGGCTTGTCCTGGGGCTGGGCATCGCAGAGGGGAGGCTGCAGGTGGACCAGGGACGGCGTGGAGGCTGCAGGGTGGGGCTAGCACGCGGTGGAGAAAGAGAGAAAGAAGAGGGGGTAGCTCGGGCTAGGTAAATGGGGTTCGGGTTAGGGCTTAGCTAGGGTTAGAGAGAGGGGTAGGGTTAGCTAGGTGGCCAGGGAGAGAGAGGGAATCAGGTGGTGCTCATGGGAGAGAGAGAGAGAGATAGAGAGAGAGAGGAGAGATCAATGTTAGGGTTTAGTAGAATTAGGGTTAGGAGAAAATTAGAGAGAGGAGCTAGGTTTAGGTTCTATTAGGTATTTAGATTTTAATTTTTGTTTATGAGGCCATACCAAGAAGGAACATGGAGCTTGATCTAGCTTGAGCTAATGTGGAAGAGAAACAAGAAAGAGAGAGGAAGAAAAGAGATAGGTGGAAAGAGTCTCATATGATCATGCATGTAGAAAATAAAATAAAAGAAAGAGATGTGGGTGGGGATATGGGAATGGTGGAATGGAAGGAGATGGTTCACAAAGAAATAACCACTAAAGTCAAAGGCAAAAACCCATGGGATAAAAGGTGGTGGTACTTTTGCATGGCCCATGCAAAATAATAATGCCATTTATTTTGTGAAAACAATAATAATATGATGGCATTATTCTTATGCATTTCCCATAAGTGGAATAAAAGCCAAGCAAAGGATAAATAGGATTAGATCCACCCCACCACATGATCTAGGGTAAAATCACAAGAAAAGAATTGCAAGCTCATGGACTAGTAGGATGGTGGAATTATAAAGTGGTGGAAAATAAAGGTGGTGGAGTTGAAATAAAAGATATGCCCCCAACTCAACTTGGGCATTTAAACAATATATCAATATCCAAATACAATATCAAGGGGCAGATACAATTTATAATGCATATGAGAGAAGAAACAAAAGAAAAGGGGCTTTATATGATGCTCAAATGCAAGGTGGCATGATGACATGAGCATGATATAATTATGATGCAACAATTATATAGATGAAGTAGCCAATATCTTACTAGGACAAGTAGCATTACAATTGTTAGACAATTGGGATGCTACAATATGCAACCGGGTTTGACTGTGGGGTGTAACCTAGAGTCAATGGAGATAGACCGATTGTAACCAACGAAGAGGGCACGACTTCCAATGTCACCGACGGCCTCGAGAGAGTGGTTCTCTGTGTCCACCCGGTACAACACCGGTTGCCCTTTGGCGAAATCCCCGTTCAACACAAGAAGCAAATCACCATCTGACTCCACAAGGTAAAATTTGTAGGTTCCGCATACCTGTTCAAAGACTAGGGCCGAAATTATTTTGGCCATCGTGACAGTGCTCGCGCACTGCTCTAACTAGATGTTGGTCGACAAGATGTCTCCATTCTCAAGTAATGCATATACTTCCCGTCGGAATGCCGTCATGCAGACCAGAAGCGTATCAGGAGGTGGCGAATACAATCCTTCTCCAAATGATCCATTGATTTACCCCGTTGGGGTGCTCTCATGGGACCATGCAATATGATCTGGATAATCAGTGCAAACGAACACCATCGTCGGGGACTTCGTCACGACGAGAGACTGCAGAAGATCAGATGGTATGTGTGCTTGAAACTCAGCGTTAGACTTATGCGTGATTGGGTTCAGAAGCTGAATCTGGTACGGCTCCACAGTCTGAGCAAGCACGATGACGCCACGAGAAACACCGACGAAGTAGAATCTTTTGGAAGAAGAGGGCATCGGTTAGCACTAAGATGTTTACAATAGAAAATACCAATAAATATCGGATGTGAATGTGAACCTGCGATGGACGTCCATTAGATTTGTCCTGAAGCAACGACCAGTGGCGAGGTTGAGGAAGGTGAAGTCGCCAACGTCTAGAAGTGTGTGATCTATCATGATCTAGTTGTTGAGATGGAATTCGGGCACCTTTAAAGTGTGGCACCAATCGGTGCAGACTTCCCGACAAGCAGCATAGGTGTTGATGTACTCCTCTTTCTCTAGCAAATAGTTGGCGATCTTGCGAAGTGGGTCAGCCGGGAGATCGGCCCAGTTCCTCTTCATCCGGCTACTGGCCATGGCTTACGTGCGGAATGTTTTGATCAAGGAAGAAAGAAGAACTACCACTGTGAGGAGAAGAAGAAGAGGATAACAGATGAGGGAGACGAAGCGGAACTGCCACTGCGAGGAGACGATGAGACAGGGGAGAAGAAGCGGAACTTCTAATTCAAGTTTGGATCAATGTGCTTTTTTTCAGAACTAGCGCGTGGACCAGCCATGCACTGCATGCAAGTTTTGATCAAACAGACTGACATGTGGGACCTACTAAAAATTCCATGAAGTGCTCCCCGTGCATAGTGCGCTGACAGGTGGCATGTTTTCTGACAGGAGGGCCCGCCTCCTCCACCTACGACGGCGCGCGTCCCAGGTTCGAGGGCTGGTGCTGCCCACCAACACATTATTGTACAATTTTCCATGCTTTGTCGCAACCAGCTCCGCTCTGCTCCTCTCCTTTGCTCCTGCTACCGCCACTCTGCTCAGTCGTGCACCGCTCTCATCGTCCCGTTGGGCCGTCGTCCTCCCGCCATCCCCTCATGTTCCCTCCCCTCCCCTTCCTTCCCTGTCTCCTTGCCACCGCCCATCGCCCAGGCGCGTTTGGAAACGAAAACCAAGAGTCAGCCGTTGGGTTAGGGGCCCAACGACGCTGGTGATCTGGATCCCGCTCGGAGATGGATCCTGCGAGGCTTGAGAGCATGGATATGGGTCCTGCGCGGCTGGAGAGCACGGAATCTCCTTCAAGTCTGGAGAGCACAGAGGACAACGAAACGGGGGGAGAGGAAGCGGGGTGCAGAGCTTTGGAGGTATGGAGCCCATAGAAGGTGTCGTGCGTCCACATTGAAGGGTAAGAACTGTGATTCCTTATCTGCATACCCCAATTAGCATTTCTAGTCCCGTGGTGATGGCAAGGATATGTGTTGGTAACCGCAGGACGTTTGTACAACTTGCCCTTGAGCATGATGCTTTGTCAAGCAAGCATGAAGGCACTAAAACGTGTGGCGGTGCGGATGATGATGAGAAAGCATATCCAGACGTGGCTGCTGACCCTAATAGGATGGAGAGTAGGGAATATTTGGTTTATTTGAACTTTGAGCCTGACTATGGGACTGATGAGGAAGAGGAATGTGAAGATGTGGAAATGGGATGTAGATACGACGACGAAGACGTGGACAGGCCAGTGATACACTTTGACAGGGACAATCCTACAATTGATGATGGGACTGTCTTTGATAATGTGGAGGACTGCAGATATGCAGTTGCAACCTATGCAATCAGAGTTGGGTTCGAATTTATCATTGAAAAGAGCGACAAAAAGAGATTTAGGGTGCACTGTAGGGAAAGTAATGTGTGTAAATGGAGATTACATGCATCTCCAATGCGGGGTGGACACCCATTTCAGGTTGCAATAGCTGCATTTAGTTTCAGTCTTTCTCATATTTATTCTGCTGATAACTAGCTCTAAATTATTTGGATTCTTATCGAATGCAGATCAAAGTAAACACGAAGAAACACAACTTCCCTAATACTTCTTTAAGTGGTAAAATTAGACCGGTGACTACCAAGTGGATTGCTGCTACTATACTTGACTGGGTGAGGCAGGATAATAACATTGGACCTGCTGAACTCAGAGCAAATATTAGCAAAAGTTTAACGTTCTGATTCCTTATAACAAAGTCTTTGATGGGAAGGAGATGGCTCTAGACTTCATTCAAGGCAAGTGGAATGACAATTTTCATATGTTGTATAGTTTCAAAGCTTAGGTAGAGAAAACATCACCTGGTAGTGTTGTTGACATCGATTACGAGGTTGTGAAAGGGATAGAAAAGGTCTCGAGGGGGTCAGGTATAAGCAGGCAGATAAGATATGCTTCGGGAGATGTTTTGTCTGCCTAAAGGCATGCTGGAAGGGGTTCCTAGACGGCTGCAGGCTATACTTGGCAATAGGCGCAACTTCTTTAACAGGGAAGTTCAGGGGACATGTTGCTTCTGCTTGTGCTTTGCACGCGCATAATTGGCTTCTACCCATAGCTTATGCTGTTCTTGAGGGTGAATCAAATGGAAGTTGGACATGGTTCATGCAGAGACTATGGGAAGTAATTGGTCACCCTGAAGGCTTGGTGATACACATCGGTGCATCCGAGGGTCTTGAGAATGCTGTTGATGTTGTGTTTCCTAGGGTTGAGCATAGGGAATGCATGCGGCACCTTGCTACTAACTTCACGAAGAAGTTCAAAGGAAAGATCTTGGAAGAAGACTTGTGGCGATCATCATACACATACATCCCAAGCACGCATGCTACTTACTTGCAGAACATGTATGTAGTGCCAAAGGTGAAAAAATACTTTGAGAAACATCACACCAAGCTATGGGCTAGAAGCAAGTTTGGTCAGTTAAGTAAGGTGGATTTTGTATGCAATAATTTGGCAGAGAGTTTCAATGATAAGATTTCGGGCATGAAGACACTTGGAATTGTTATTTTGTTGGATGCAATAAGATAGCGCATAATGCCGAAGATAGATTTAAGGCAAAGAATTTGTGCAAGAAATTTTTTAGGCCATAAAATAGTTCCAAAGGTGGTTATGTTACTGAATGCAAGAAGCAGGGCAATGAGAACGATAAAGATGAGGGTGGTCAGAAGTTCCAGAACATTGGCTGAGGTTTATGCAGAATACAAGCGTCAAAGTGAGCAGAGGTACACTGTAGACATTGGAAACAAGACTTGTTCATGCAGGCAGTGGCAGATTACTGGTCTGCCATGTCACCATGCAATTTACTTTATCTTGAAGCTTAGAGGTAACGGAGCTGAAATAGAGAACTATGTCGACAACTATTTCTCCTTGGACAAGTTTGCTGCAACTTATGCAGAAAACATACCACCTATGGCCGATGAAAATGATTGGGAGATTGTCGATCCAGGGTTCAAACTTCAACCACCAGTTCTTAGGAGGCCACCTGGGAGGCCTAGAAAGCTAAGGATCGAAGCCTCCACCGATAGAGGTCCAAGGCTTGGTGCTAGGAAAAGGAAATGCGGGCGTTGTGGCGGATTCAGCCCAAGAGGTTGTGCAAAAACCAGTTACACATGATATCGTCCCTGTTCACACCCCGGTGGCAGAAAATGAGGCTTCTCAGCCAGAAATGGTGGAAGAGCAGCGTGAAGATGGTGATGAGCACTCGGAGGAAAACATACGTAAGCAGCCAATTTATGAAGAAGTGGAGGTGCCGGCGAGAAAAGGGTGTGAAAAGAAACAAAAGGGTAAGCAGAACGGGGAGGAAAGGGCAAATAATGGAGGTGTATTAGAATATGAAGAAGTTGCAGGGGTGATTGAGGAAGTTCTTGAGGATCTTTCGGCTAACTGCAGGAGAAATAATAAATCCCTGCCAATTTCATCTTTGTACGATTCTCCGGATGAAAGGTAAGCTTAAAAATTGTTTTATTTGGCATTTTATCATTTTTTTATCCTCATCAACTGATGCTTAATGCAGCGTGGGCTACCAGACTAATAAGAGGAGCAAAAATATGCGGGCACAGTAACATCCTATGTTGAATTATATCATTGAAACTAAACTAGCCGTGTCGTCTTTATTTATATCTGGCGTGTGCAACGAGTCTGTGATGGGGTCATGTGGACCAGATTATATTTTTTAAAATATTATTACATTAATTTTTTACCTGCGTTTGGATGCGGCTACTAGTTCCCATCTCCCTTGCATTCCCATCTCCTCTGGCGCACTCCAGAATTATGGCTGTGCCATCAAGTAGCAGAGTCAGCGTATTGTCCCATCAGGTGTGAACACAATGACTTTGTTTGTTCAGAATTTGATGACTTTTGATTAGTTTGAAAGACAGAGAAACCTAAAACATGTATCTAGACATGTTTTGGGTATAGACACATTTATTAAATATCTAAAAAAAACCAAGTCAGTTATATCTGGACAGGAGTAGTACACTATTACAACACGCTCGATCCCTTCTCCTCAGGCGCACTCCAAATTACGGCTGTGCCATCAAGTGCTGGGAGCTGAGTCAGCGTATTGTCCCATCAGATATGCCAGGGAACGCGCGCAATTTATTTTTAGGATCAGACAAGTTTCGAACGACTAGTTTCAAAGACAAAGACAACTAAAACATGGCCAACATATATAGATTATGACGATAATCGACCATGACTCAGGTGACCCAGATCCAAAGAGCACATTAAGATACCGTACATAGATTTAATTTATGCTTAAGTGGCCCTAATCGACTATGACGCACCCGCAGTCTCCATCATTGACGACGTTGTCCGCGTCGCCGCCAGCCTCCTCCGCGTCGGAATCGATGCCGACGTTACCAGCAGCGTTCCTCCTCCTCATGGATTCTTCACGGCGCGCTGCATCGTTAACGGTGGAGGTCGTACGCCCAGCCACTGCCCAGAAGCGCGGCCTCCCTTCGAGGTTGCACAGATCTGGGTGGATCACCGGCGCACAGCTCAATCAACGCAGCCCGCTCCTTCTTGAACAGCTTTCGCCAGTACGCGCTCGTACGCGAGTACCGCGCCATTGCCCTCTTCTACTCCGACAGCTGGCGGCGGCGCTCGTCGATCTGCCTCGCCAACGCGTTGTCGCGCAAGAGCTGCGTGACAGGAACCCTGACATAGCTGTGCTCAAAGCCGGCCGGAAGCCTCGCTAACGGCGGCGCGAGTATGTCGTAGTGGGCGAACGTCTAAGCCTCATGCAAGCTGAGTTTGGGCCTCTCCCTCTCCATGGCGATGAAGAACACGATCTGATTTTCGGCCCTGAGGTTAATGGGATAAGGGCAAGGACGTAGGCCCAGCGTAGTTGCCATGGCCAATCAGTTCGCAGAAAAGACTTCTCGCGGATCGCCCTCGCGAAGGACATCACTATTGTCCACGCACCCCGATCCAACGGCGCCTAACAATCGGGGATCGGGTCTTCTAGAAGCCCAGAGTGGTTGTTGTTTAGTTCTGCGTCCCGATTATGTGTGGACAACGGCGGTAGTTGAAAATAATACACATTTCAATGACACTGGTTGATCCATGCGTGGTCTCTAAAGAGAACACACATCCAATGACTCTGGTTCTTGTTAGTAAAAAGAACACACATGCAATGACATGGTGGATCCATATGTGGTATGTGAAAAGAACACACATGCAATGACTTCAGTTGTTGTTAGTGAAAAGAACACACATGCAATGACACTGGTGGATCCATGTGTGATCTCTAAAGAGAACACACATTTCAATGACACTGGTGGATCCGTATGTGGTATGTGAAAAGAACAGTCATGAAATCACTCAGTTGTTGTTAGTAAAAAGAACACACATGCAATGACACTAGTGGATCCATAGGTGGATTATGAAAAGAGCACACATGTAGTGACACCGGTGGATCCATGTGTGGTTTCTAAAGAGATCACACATTTCAATGACTCTGTGTCGTGGTGGTGTCACGGCAGATGCCATGGATAGGCTAAAGGTGGGGACTAATATGCACTAGGGGAATCCAGGGAGGGATAGTGAGGTGATTCCACACATAGAAGTTTATATTTGATTCACTTCCAAGGTTTACAAGTGCTCCTAGAGCGGTATTGGGGAGAGGAGGAAGAAGGGACTCTCTTACTCTCGCCACTAGCTAACCCGTACAAGATCAACCCGTAGAAACCTAACCTCTCTACAGAGACCCTAGCCCTCCTTATATAGGGGTGGCTAGGTATCCACTTAGGGCATACGTGGAGGCATATTCCAGGGAATATGCCTCCTCCCAAAATAGCAAGCCCACCGGGTTACTTTTCCCCCGCGTCATCCATGCAGAGGCTACGTGAGCCTCTGCGGCGCCTGCGTCTCCCGACATTGGCTTCGTCACCTTTATCGGCCACGCCTCGCTGGTCCTGCCTCTGTCCGCTTCGCTCATGCCGTGCGTACCGGGGCTACTTTTGACCAGCGAGATTCCTTCCTTCTCCTAGAAGCTTGACATGACCCGGATCGTAGTTGATCCGGCCACACCCGTTCCTGCATGATAGTTAGATACATCTTTCCGACTTACGGCTTAAGTCGGTTGAGACCAAGTTAGGTGGACTCCCCCTGGTCCGGGTTACTCCGTGATTCGGCCTGCCTTGAGGTGGCCCGGCTAGCATCCACTTTGACCTTGCCGAACCTCGGCTAACTCGGCCTTTATACCCCGGCGTGACCCTACCTGGGGGTATCCCCCCGACATTAGTCCCCGAAGCTGGTGCGGTCTTAGTTGCCTTGGCCGCTAAGGCCTCATCAGGTTCCATTTCACTGAGCTTAGGATCTTATTTCTGAGTTACCTCCTTATCTCGGATTCTATGGATTTACTTTCCCTTGGAACATTCCATGTTTTCCCTTGCTGGTCGGGTTACCAACTTATCTCGGATTCTATGGATTTACTTTCCCTTGGCACATTCCAAGTTTTCACTTGCTGGCCGGGTTACCACATTCTCATCCCGGTTGTTCTTCCTTCTCTCGTATGCTTCCCCACGTGGAGGCTAATCATCACATCGCCTCATTTTAAGGGCCAGCCACAGTAACCGCCGCAGTTACTGTCAGGAGTTACTGTGCGGATGTCACGTCACGCCTACCTCCTCGTTAACTGCATCAATGCGTCGCGTCATGGGATCTGCTGCGCCCTGTGACTTTCCGTGTGGCCTGATGCTGATTGGCCAATCCGGTGTGTACACGGCCACACCGTGTGGTGTAACCGCAAAACATGATCCCACTTCCCCCTCGAGGGAGTGGTTAAATAGGGGAGGGGCGTGCCCCTTAGGTCTTTTCCCCCTTCCGCGCCCCTCTGCCTCCAGTTCCTCTTCTTCGTCTTCTCCCGCGACAGCACCGCCGCCACCTCTTCTAAGTAGCAGCGCCGCCGCCGCACTGCTTCCACACGCCTCTGCGTCGCTGCCGCCGCTGCGCACCTCCTCCGACACGGGTCGCTGTCAGTCTAGGCCGTTGCCCCCCACCGCCACTAGCGCCAGTGAGGGCAGCGAACTCGAGATGACAGAGGAGGAGCTCGCTGTCGCCGAGCAAGAGATGGAGGAAGACGCCGCCACGGCGGACCGTGGTGCGTGGGCCGGATCCTGGGTCTGCCAGGATGACCTGGACTGGCTCTACCGCACCAGGCGCATCCCTGCCGGCGTCACCGTGCGCCTCGCCTCCACCGAACTCGCCCCCTCACCCAATCCGGGTGAGTATGTGGTGTTCTTGTCACATTTCCAGCAGGGTTTCGGTTTGCCGGTCAGCGATTTTTTCCACGACTGGTTGAGCACCTACGAACTCCAGCTGCACCACCTTCCTGCCAACGCAATCACCTCTCTCTCTGCTTTCGCCTCCACGATCAAAGGCTATGCCGGATTATGGCCCACGAAGGAGCTATGGATCCGGTTTTTTGGCCTTCGTCGCAACGTAATTCCGAACATTCAGCTTGACCCGGAGGACAAGCAGCTTACGCAGTTCGGGGCTGCGTCCATCTCTCCTCGGAGGCTATCCGTTTTCCCCCGAGTCACCGGGCTAGAGTCCTGCAAGGGATGGGCCCGGACTTTCTTTTATGTTCGGAACACCGGCACCGAAGACTTGATCCGGCTGCTCCCCTATGCTCCGGGTCCTCTTAACCCGGAGTTGTGGGACGTTGTCCGCAAGAAGCCCATGGCCTTGGCCAACCAGGTCAATAAAAGGTTCGCGGAACTGAAGAAGCTCGGGTTGCGCAACGAGGACTCCATGATCACGTTCGTCCGCAACCGGATCTCCCCCCTCCAGAAGCGCACTCACAAAGTGTCTCACATGAGCTAGGGCCGCGACCCCAACCGGACCTCGTCCTTCGAGTTGAGAAACACGGAGATCTATCGCTGGGTCAAGGCTCTCTTCACCACCCACAAGGACTTCTCCTCTGAGTGGACGTGGGGAATTGAGCACTTTTGCCATGATAGGCTTCCTCCCGCGGTAAGCTTTGTGCCGCAAACTTTCTCCGAATTAAACCTTATGTCGGTCGTTGTTGTATTTTTAACTCTATTGTCTGTTCTTTTCCTTAGCTATTCCTTCAGCAAACCCTCGAAGATGACACCGATCCCACCCTTAAGTGGGCGCCTGACCGGGAGACCTCGGACGAGGAAGAGCCGGATCAGGAGATGTTCCTTCCAATGACCGACGCTACGAAGCGACCCACCGGTAAACTCTCTTCCATTAGAGATTGGCCCGATGATGAAGATGACTCGGATGTTGAGGTGATGGAAGATCTTGACGCTGTCCCCCTTTCTTATGCTTTTCTGGCATCAGCTAACCCCGGTGGGTAGATCCATGAGGACCCTCCCCTTGCCGTGGGTGACCCTGTTCCGGTTGCACCGAAGAAGAAGCGGGGAGCTGTATCAACTTCTTCCTCCGGACCTTCTCAGCCTACCAAAAGGCGAAAGAAGTCCAGGGACAAAACTGCCTCCAAGCCTGCAGCCAAGGCCCCTGCACGAAGGGCTCGGAAGCCTAAGGATCCCCTGACCTCAGATGCGTAAGCCTTTTTTCCCTCAGCCACTTACTTGTTCTTGTATTGTTTTAGTTTCTCATCCGACATTGTTTGATTCGGCAGGGCCGCGGTGGAGGTCTCCCAGAGTGGGTCTAGCATTGCTTCGCCGCTCCGACCCAGCCCTTCTCCCTCTCGTGGCGATGATCCACGCCCGCTGAGCCCTATTCCAGAGGGTTTTGTGGCTGCTCCGGGTTATTCTCCACCTCGTCAAGAGGGGAGCAACCTTGAAGCGGGGGAGACTGGCCCAGCCGAGGCGGCGGCATCCACAACTTTGGCTCCACCACAACCAGCTACCACCAAGACTACCTCAGCACCAGCACCAGCACCAACTCTGGCACCAACACCAACTCCAGCAGCAAGAGCACCAGCGCCAAGCTCCTCCGCCTCGTCCGAGACTTCTCAGTCTCGGCGAGAAAATACCCAAACAGCTCCCAAGGGAAAATCTGCTGCAACCACTTCCTCCTCCCAGCAGCCCAAGGGCAAAAAGGCCCCTGACGCCACCAGGATAGCGTTCGTCGAGGCTGGATAGCGCACTCTCGCATCCATGCTTCCCAAGAAGCCTCCAGCACCGAAGGACGCCCCTGCCGAGCCAGCTGATGCGCAACAGATTGTTTTGCACACCAGCCCGGCCCTTGCCCTGGTTGAGAGGAGGGAGGCGCATGCGAAGGGCTTGGTGGTGCCCCATATGCCCACCGGCGAGCGATACCCTCCGAGCCTGATCGAATTCGTCATGAATTGGAACAAGGCGGAGTTCGTCCACAACGACGAACTTCTGGAGAAGTTCGGCCCCGCTGAATTTTCTGCCCAAATGAACACAACTGCTAAGGCAATTAACCTCGCAGGTCGGATGATGGAGGTACGTTACTTCCCCCTTTTCCTTAGCATGTTGTAGATATTGATGAGATAACCATTAGTCCCCGAGCCTCCGGGGGGTAACTTGTTACTCGGCCGGATGCTCCTTAGAAAACTAACGTAGCTCCTTGATAACTTCGAATATGCACACACCTAGAGAAGGGTTAAGTTGCACTTGGCCCAGATTTTGTACACTTCGAATATGCACACACCTAGAGCCGGGTTAAGTTCCACTTGGCCCGGATTTTGTACACTTCGAATATTCACACACCTAGAGCCGGGTTAAGTTCCACTTGGCCCGGATTTTGTACACTTCGAATATGGACACACCTAGAGCCGTGCTATGTTCCACTTGGCCCGGATTTTGTACACTTCGAATATGCACACACCTAGAGCCAGGTTAAGTTCCACTTGGCCCGGATTTTGTTCACTTTGAATATGCACACACCTAGAGCAGGGTTAAGTTCCACTTGGCCCGGATTTTGTACACTTCAAATATGCAGAAGGCTAAGTTGTATTTCTGTATTCTTTTCAGGTGACCACCAACCGCCGGAGCGCTGAGTTTCAGCGTCTCCTAGACACTCATAAGATGCTGCACGCCAAGCATAACGCACTTCTCGCTGAACACGAGAAACGGGGTAGGTTTCTTGCTTGACATTTCTCCATTTTCCTTTATCTTCTTCTGCCGAACTAATCCATCATTCGGTTTTCGCAGCTGGGGTGGAGGCTGAGAACAAGCTTATGAGGAAGAATCTGGATCAGATCAAGGGTAAGTTATATCTACTCAACCTTGCTATCCTTTCCATCTCCATTCCTCCTTGGCTCGGCAAACATTCATACCTCAGCTTTGCCGGGTTGACAAACTATTTCAGTATCGCTGGAAGATAGTGTGCCCGTGCCTGATATGATGCTGCATTTTCTCGAACAAGCAGGGCAGCATCAGGCCGAGCTCAAAAAGAAAGACGATGAGCTTGCCCTCCTCCGGACTAAGGATGATGAGATCGCCAAGCTTAAGGCCGAGATGAAGAAATTGAAGGCACAACATCAATCTGAGCTCCAAAAGGCCGGCCAGGACTATACCGAAGAGCGCGAACGCCTCAACCTCCAAATTGCCAAGGACCGAGAACTTCTCTAGGAGTCCGACGTCAAGCTTGAGTCGGCGAACGCTAAACTTGTGCAGCTTCGCAAAAGACGTGATGACTGTACCAAGGAGTTGACTTGGGTCCTCAGCCATATTTCACGTAAGTTCCTTTCCCTTATCTAGCATATTTCTCCGGGTTACTTCACACGTCTTTTCTTTATTTGTTTCTCTTATCTCATTTTCAGGCAAATTTCTAGAGGGCACTGCCATCGCGAGCGCTGTTGTTGCTGATTTCTGCCGAGAGAGGGGTACTCCCGTTGGGCCTGACGCTGAAGAGATTCCCTATGACATGGAGGACCTGCTGGTCAGCATGTCATCTCGCGTGGAAATCATCAAGAACTATGGCAAGGATATCCTTGACGCTGCAGTCCGAGTCTTCAACACGTTTTGGCCTGCAGAAGACACTCCGGAGGGAACCGCACTTCTTGTTGAAAAATTGATGGAGTGCGAGAACCAGCTCGACATTTGGAGGGAATCCGCTGGACGTGCTGCAGCTGAGACTGTTCTCCACTACGTACTCACGTGGTACGAGAAGATCGACCTCAACCTCTTAACGCGCATGCGCACCGGATCCAAATGGACCAGTGACCCGGAGTGGGTAGCTCGGTGCAAGGCTTGCTCCCACAGGCTCATCGAATATGCTCCCATTCACGAATGGACTGAGGGACCGAGCTTCCTGGAAGCCGTCGGTGATGAAAACGCTGAAAACATTGAAGATGGTTCGGATGAGGACGTAGAGGGCGATGCCTCGGACATTGAAGACAGCGAAGATGACGCCGAACTTCCTCCTCCTGCTGCTCCTTAAGTGAAAGAACTTTAAAGTTTATTAGATCCCCGGTATGCCGGGTGGAATTGTATCAAGTATACATGTGATATTTTGCTACTAAGTTTTTATGCCGGATTAACTTGGGCGTAGTCCCCGAGTTTCATTTTCTTGTTCGTCCGATCTTTTGGCTCGGCTCGTGTCTACCTTGATTCGGTTTTACGACTTACGAATCCGAGCTTCAAAAATTGTCTTAACAATACTAGGAAACTTTTAGGCTTAGCTCAAAATAAGTCAGCATAATAAACTAAAAACATACGAGGTTAGTTCGAAAAACAAACGTCGGCTCGATTAAGTTCTTTTCCTTAGTCGTTTTTCATCTGCTACGCAATTCCAAACGTGTTCTCTTGCTTGCCATGAAGCCAATTCTTGTTGGACAACAGCAAGTCGAAGAGTTGGGTTTTTGGTGCTCACACACTACTAATCCGAATTAAGTAGAACAACTTACTCCAGCTAACGCACAAATAACAAAATACAACAAATATTATTAAGGCAGTTCCCGAGTTACTGCTCGAGGTGCCAACATTTCGTTAATAAGCTCATTCCCGGCATACATACCGACATATGAGAAGACTCGGATACATACACTTCTCTGCTAAGTGTAGAAAGGACGAAGTAGAGCTACATTCCACGGACGCTTAGATTCCTCGCCGGACCTGTCCTCCTTGTTCTTTTCCTGTGGCTTTGTATCTATAAGATAATAAGAATCATTGTGCAGTGTTTTGCTCACAACGAATGGCCCTTCCCATGCAGGAGATAATTTATGCATCCCAGCAGTATGTTGTACCAACCGGAGCACCAGATCGCCTTCCCGGAAAACTCGGGGGCTTTCTTTTCGGCTATGATAGCGTCGGAGATTTTGCTGATATATGGCGAATCTCGACAATGCCAATTCTCTCACTTCTTCCAGCGGATCAACATCATTTTGCCGGGCTTCTTGCAGTTCGGCTTCTGTGTATTGGGTGACCCTAGGCAAATCATGCTCTATGTCGGCTGGTAATACAGCTTCTGCCCCATATACCAGAAAGAATGGCGTATAGCCTGTTGATCGATTCGGAGTTGTTCTTAAACTCCACAGTACCGCTGGTAGTTCTTCTATCCAGCACCCCGCTGATCTTTGCAGCGGCTCAATGAGCCGTGGTTTTATCCCGGATAATACCAATGCGTTGGATCTTTCCACTTGTCCATTCGAAGCGGGGTGCGCTACCGAGGCAACGTCCAACTGGATCTTCTTATCCTGGCAGAAACACGCAAATGCTCCTTCCGCAAAGTTTGTGCCATTATCAGTTATGATACTGTGAGGATAACCGTATCTCAAGATGATGTCTTTGAGAAACGTCACGGCCGTAGCTCCGTCACATTTTCTTATTGGCTTCACTTTGATCCACTTTGTAAATTTGTCCACCATGACCAAAATGTGAGTCATATTTCCCCTTGCTGGTTTAAACAGGCCCACCATGTCCAAACACCACACGGCAAATGGCCAGGTGATTGGTATGGTCTTGAGCTCCGACATTGGCATATGTGTCTTGGTAGCATACATCTGACAACCATTGCACTTTTTCACCAGATCTTCTGCTTGTTCTAAGGCACTTGGCCAGTAGAATCCATGCCAGAAAGCTTTTGCCACCAAGGCTCGGGACGAGGCATGATGCCCGCACTCCCCTTGATGTATATCTCGGAGGATGTCAAGCCCTTCTTCCGGGTCAACGCATCGCTGGAGGACATTGGTCACACTTCTTTTGTATAGCTCGGAATTGATGATTGTGTACGCCTTTGCTCTCCTCTGAGTTTGCCTGGATAGCACTTCCTCAGTGGGTAACGTTCCATCTTTGAAGAATTGAAATATAGGTAGTGCCCAAGCTGGTATTACTCGTACAGGGAACACACCTTCATCAATTTCCATCCGATCCACCGGCATAACTTCAACCGGATCACGCCGAGCAGTCCCCGGGTCTTGTGAAGCAGTCCCTGGGTTTGTCAAGGCAGTCCCTGGGATTCGTGCACCACCTCCCGTGTCAATGTCCATGGGCATGGCTCCGGATTCTGTATCCTCCGGGACGTAAATTGAGTCGGTTTCTGGGGACGGCCTGATAGAAGGTTTTCTAAGGTGTTCCAATGCTACCCCCCGGTGGAATTGCTTGTCGGGTTGATCCGAGCTTCGATAGTACGTCGGCAGCCTCATTTTCCACCCGGGGTACATGGTGAAATTCACATCCCTCAAAGTAACCAGATATCTTCTGCACATGAAATCTGTACAGCGCCATGTTTGGATCAAGGGCGTCCCACAGTCCCGACACTTGCTGTATTACCAAATCTGAGTCGCCAAAGCATAGGATGCGACGTATCCCAATTTCTTTTGCCACTTTGAGCCCATGCACAAGTGCTTCATACTCAGCGACATTGTTTGATGCCATGAAATGGATCTGTAGCACATATTTCAGCTGGTCCTTCTTTGGCGAGGTAAGTACAATTCCGGCGCCTAGCCCGGTTTTTGTTTTTGACCCGTCAAAGTGCATCCTCGAGTAATTCGGATCTGGTAGCGGTGGTTCGTATTGTACCTCAGCCCAGTCCACAAAAAAGTCAGCCACAGCCTAAGACTTGATTGCTTCTCTTCTGTCATATTGTGGTGCATAGGGAGCTAGTTCAATTGCCCATTTTGCAATCCTACCACTTGCATCCTTGTTACTCATTATCTCGGATATGGGAGCCTCACATATTACCTTGATGGGATGCTCCTCAAAGTAATGCTTCAACTTCTTAGCTGCCATATACACACCATACGCCACCTTTTGATAGTGTGGGTAGTTCTGCTTTGAGGCAGACAACACCTCGCTCAGATAATACACTGGCCTCTGCACTGACTTACCCTCTTCGCTGCGCTCTACCATAATTACTACACTTACAACTCGGTTGGTTGCGGATATATAGAGCAACATTGGTTCCTTTGATAGTGGAGAGGCTAACACTGGTGCAGTGGATAACATCTTCTTTAAGTGAGAAAAGGCTTCATTGGCCCGCGGCGTCCAAACGAACTTATCCGACTTTTTCATGAGTTGATAAAGAGGCAATGCCTTTTCTCCCAACCGACACACAAACCGACTTAACGATGCCAGGCAACTAGTGAACTTCTGGACATCGTTAAGACACTTCGGCAGTTCCATTCGCTCAGTGGCCCGGATTTTAGTTGGATTAACTTCGATACCTCGGCTGGACACAAGAAATCCGAGTAATTTTGCAGCCGGGACACCGAAGGTACATTTTTCTGGGTTAAGCTTCATCCGGAACCTTCTTAAGTTCGCGAACGTCTGCCTGATATCGTCAAGGAGCATTTTGCTTTCCTTGGTCTTGATAACCACATCATCCACATACACTTGTACATTTTGACCTATTTGGTCATGCAAACATTTTTGCATACATCTTTGGTACGTCGCCCCTGCATTATGTAAACCAAAAGGCATGGTGCGATAGCAATAAGCCCCATACAGGGTGATAAATGCAGTCTTTATTTGATCATCCAGATTCAGAGGTATCTGGTGGAAACCAGAATATGCATCAATGAATGACAACAGTTCACATCCAGCTGTTGAGTCTATGACCTGATCTATCCTTGGCAGTGGAAATGGATCTTTTGGACACGCCTTATTCAGGTTCGTGTAATCGATACACATACGCCAAACCACTGCAACATTCGGATCATCCTTCTTCTTTTCCACCAGCACCGGATTAGATAGCCAATCCGGATAAAGAACTTCCATGATAAATCCTGTAGCCAACAACCAATCTATCTCATCTCCGATGACTTTCCTCCTATCTTCAGCGAAGCGGCGGAGAGGTTGCTTCACCGGCTTTGCTCCGGGTCTCACATTCAAAGAGTGCTCAGCCAACTCCCTCGGAACACCTTGCAAGTCTTGTGTGGACCAAGCAAAAATGTCCCGATTCTCACGGAGGAAGTTGACGAGCTCGCTTTCCTATTTGTCATTTAACCCGACACCAATTATTACGGTGCTCTCTGGGAACATATCATCAACAGGCACCTTCTTGGTATCTTTCATGGCTTGGAATGAGACACTTCCATGTGGGTTACTCAGCACCGGCATATACTGCTGTGCAGACTGAGCCAATGCCGCCACCTCTTGGATTTTTCTTTTCTCTTGCGCGATCACGAGTGAATCGGCTAGGTTAGACCCAGCCGACGCACACTCAATGGAACGTTAGAAATCTCCAGCAAAAGTAATCACTCCGTTTGTCCCGGGCAACTTCATCTTCAAGTAACTGGTGTGACAACTTGCCATGAACTTGTCCAGTGCTGGTCTTCCGAGTAATGCGTGATACACACTTTCTAAGTTCACCACTTCAAACTCCAAATTCTCAGTTCGGCAGTTATCTCTCGTGCCGAACAATACGTCAACCCGGACCTTGCCTATGGGCTCACAAGAAATGTCGGGCACAATACCATGGAAAGTTGTCCTTGTAGCCTGGAGCATGTTCTCCGAGATACCCAACTTGCGCATTATATCCGCATACATGATGTTAATGCTACTGCCATTGTCAATCAGTACCTTGGAGAACCTTACATTGATGTTAGGCCCACTGAATGTCGGATCCAGCACTAACGCATATGAACCAGGACTTGGCATAAGCTTGGGATGATCTTTAATGCTCCAAGTGATCTCCTGGGCTGACCAAGGCATATACCTCGTCACTGCTGGCATTACCGCATTCACCTCCATATGCCAGCGCTGCAAGCTCTTTCTATCTGTTTCCTCAGTGGTAAACACACAGTAACTCTGATGATCCTCTCTGTACTCATTCCTCCCCTCATTTCTGGGTACCTCTGATCTGGCTGATGCTGGTTTTCTACTTGATGCACCGCATCCCTTCTCTCATGGTTATCATACCTCGGCGGAGGGGGAGGCAATATTAGCTGTTGCGTGTTCGCTCCGGAGAGCAATTGCTGCCGGGGTAACTCCTGCCGAGGTTGATCATTCCGGGGTGCCTGAGCATTCCCCGAACCACCTTGTTCTATTTTACGCATCCACTCACATTGCCTCGTTGTATGTCTAGCTGGGTTACTCGGATTTGGCATGTGAAATTTACACGGCTGATCCAACATCGACACATAAGTATACCTCGGACGGTCCTTCTTTTCTTGCCACTGTTTCTTCTGCTCTGGCGTCCAAGTTTTCTTGCCATCATTTCTTGGTGTCCATTGTCCCCCTCCAGTTTTCTAACGTTGATTGCCTCCTGCTCCGGGCTGATCCTGATTCATAGCTGCAACTTGTTGTGAATTGTACTGGCGGTCCGGTCTGTCATCTCTTCTTTTCCCTCTATAATCATTCCTCCGGGATGATCCGGCTCCATCTCTCTGGTAGTACTCCTCATTCGACTCGTTTGACACGAGCCTGGGTAGAGTCGGATCACCCAAAGCATACGAATCAGCAATCCGAATCATCTCTGCTAATCTTTTGTGCATTTTCCTTTGCAACTTCTGCCACAGCTCGCTTGAATATCTGCACCCTTGCACAAACCACGCTATGGCCTGTGACTCTATCACACCCTCACACAAGTTTCTCACAGTACACCACCGGGTTAAAAACTCCCGGTCCGTCTCGTTCGGTCTCTGCTTACACATAGCTAGGGTCTGTGGCCTATTTGGCCTCTGATACGTACTTGAGAAATTGCTGATAAACATTTCCTCAAAATTGATCCAGCAGTTAATACTTCCGGGCGGCAAATTGTTCAGCCATACCCTTGCTGGCCCCTCCAACATCTGGGGTACGTATCTCATAGCCCATCTCAAGTTGCCTGTAGCAATTTTCACAGCTATAGCATAGTTTATCAACCAATCCTCCGGCTTAGTACTGCCATCATACGTCTTTGTGCCTCTGGGTAACTGGAAGTTAGGTACCGGCGGCTCCTTCATGATCCGGGGCCCAAAACACGCAGGACCCGGTGGACCTTGACATTCGATCTGTTCCGACCTATACAGTCGATCCAGTTTCAACCTGGCATCATGAGGCATCAAATCCCTGCTTCCCAATCTTGACCCTATCACATGATAGTCCGGCCTTGGGTATCCTGCGTTCACCATTTCCGAATCTCCATCGTTATACTGGTCTTGCTCTCGTGGAGCAGCTCTCTGTTGCATACCTCGGCCGGCACTTTGCTCTTGCCTTGGTATATTCCGCTGTTGTGGTTGTCTTGCTCCTGCCGAGTTTCACTGTCCGGCATTGTCGTTTACAGCATTTCCTTGACCGGCATTTCCTTGGTCGCGGTTACCTCGGCTAGCTTCACCTCGGGTCACACTTCGTTGATCATCATTTTTCTGTACTTATTTTCCTTTCCCTGCCCGTGTGGGCTCATACGGGACGATCTGTTTGTTCCTTGTGGCCAAGGTTACTACTTCTCTCTTAGGACCACCATGAGGAGACAATGCGGCTCCAGCGGATTTCTCCGGGTTACCCACCGCCGAATGAACGATCTTGGAGGCCCCAGCTCTCTCTGGGTTAGCCCTGAGCAATTCCTCATTTTTCCTGTTCGCGATCCGAACCAACTCATTGACCCTATCTTGTTGTCTTTGACGGGCTTCACCCGTTAGACCCTCTAACTCGGATGCAGCTGCATCCGCTGCTCTAAGGTTCTTAGCCGGGGTACTATACCTCGGCAGCCCCACGGACAAACAGTTCTCTGACTCCTCAATCCTAGTGTCTCCCTCTTTGTTCATTTCGCTTATGAGGTTTCTCCCCTTCACTTTTACAGCATCAACTTTGTTTGCCTTTGCGTACTCACGCAGCGTCATGTTCAACGACTGCTGAGCCGCGGCTATCTTTTTCGCACCCTCTAGTATTTTTTGTCTAGTTTCCTCTAGCTCGGCCTGTGCCTGAGCCGGATCTACTGCTGCTACTACAGGGTTTGCCAAGCTATCCATCGCTTCCCGCAGCACATTCTCAGGCCTCTCTAGTGGAGGACCTCTACCTTTCCTTGGTGCCTTAGGCGTTACCTCCGGATCTGGTGCCGGATCCTTGATTGCGCCTTTGCCTGGCGCGGTCATCATCACCTTAGCACGGTCCGAGGAGCGAGTGATACGCGCCCCGTGAACCACGCTAAGGGGTGGTTCCCTTGCCTCGACGACGTGCCGCGGATGAACGCATGATACATCGACAGCAACATAGACCTTGTGCGCGCCAAGCTTGATGAAGAGGCCGTTGCACGGAAGCGGGCGCGTGCCGAAGTAGCCAGCATTGTCGCTGACAAAGTCCAGTGCTCCAAAGCGCTGAACGAGCCCGAAGACGATGCGTTCGCCGGTGCCGATGAGGTTTCCCGTCCGGATCTTGACCCCTGCTAGCGCCGCTAGCCCCAAGGTGGGAGCCAACTGTCGTGGTGGTGTCACGGCAGATGCCATGGATAGGCTAAAGGTGGGGACTAATATGCACTAGGGGAATCCAGGGAGGGATAGTGAGGTGATTCCACACACAGAAGTTTATATTTGATTCACTTCCAAGGTTTACAAGTGCTCCTAGAGCTGTATTGGGTAGAGGAGGAAGAAGGGACTCTCTTACTCTCGCCACTAGCTAACTCGTACAAGACCAACCCGTAGAAACCTAACCTCTCTACAGAGGCCCTAGCCCTCCTTATATAGGGGTGGCTAGGTCTCCACTTAGGGCATACATGGAGGTATATTCCAGGGAATATGCCTCCTCCCAAAATAGCAAGCCGACCGGGTTACTTTTCCCCCGCGTCAACCATGCAGAGGCTACGTGAGCCTCTGCGGCGCCTGCATCACCCGACATTGGCTTCATCACCTTTGTTGGCCACACCTCGCTGGTCTTGCCTCTGTCCGCTTCACTCATGCCGTGCGTATCGGGGCTACTTTTGACCAGCGAGATTTCTTCCTTCTCCTAGAAACTTGACATGACCCGGATTGTAGTTGATCCAGCCACACCCGTTCCTGCATGAAAGTTAGATACATCTTTCCGACTTACGGCTTCAGTCGGTTGAGACCAAGTTAGGTGGATGCCCCCTGGTCCGGGTTACTCCGTGATTCGACCTGCCTTGAGGTGGCCCGGCCAGCATCCGCTTTGACCTTGCCGAACCTCGGCTAACTCGGCCTTTATACCTCGGCGTGACCCTACCCGGGGGTATCCCCCCAACACTCTGGTTGTTGTTACTAAAAAGAACACATATGCAATGACACTGGTAGATCCATGGGTGGATTGTGAAAAGAACATACATGCAATGACACTAGTGGATCCATATATCGTATGTGAAAAGAACACACATGTAATGACTCTGGTTGTTGTTAGTGAAAAGAACACACATGCAATGACACTGGTGGATCCATGTGTGGTCTCTGAAGAGAGCACACATTTCAATGACTATGGTTGTTGTTAGTAAAAAGAACACACATGCAATGACACTGGTGGATCCATGTGTGGTCTCTGAAGAGAACACACATACAATGACACTAGTTGTTGTTACTAAAAAGAACACACATGCAATGACACTAGTTGTTGTTACTAAAAAGAACACACATGCAATGACACTACTGGATCCATGTGTGGATTGTGAAGAGAACACACATGCAATGACACTGGTGGATCCATATGTGGTATGTGAAAAGAACACCCATGAAATGACCCTGGTTGTTGTTACTAAAAAGATCACACATGCAATGACTCCAGTTGTTGTTAGTGAAAAGAGCACACATGCAATGACTCCAGTTGTTGTTAGTGAAAAGAACATACATGCAACGACACTTGTGGATCCATTGGTGGTCTCTGTAGAGAACACACATTTCAATGACACTGGTGGATCCATATGTGGTATGTGAAAAGAACACACATGCAATGACTCTGGTTGTTGTTAGTGAAAAGAACATACATGCAATGACACCGGTGGATCCATGTGTGGTCTTTGAAGAGAGCACGCATTTCAATGACTCTGGTTGTTGTTAGTAAAATAAACACACATGCAATGACACTGGTGGATCCATGTGTGGTCTCTGAAGAGAACACACATGCAATGACTCTGGTTGTTGTTACTAAAAAGATCACACATGTAGTGACACTAGTGGATCCATGTGTGGATTGTGAAGAGAACACACATGCAATGACACTGGTGGATCCATATGTGGTATGTGAAAAGAACAGCCATGAAATGACTCATGTTGTTGTTACTAAAAAGAACACACATGCAATGACTCCAGTTGTTGTTAGTGAAAAGAGCACACATGCAATGACTCCAGTTGTTGTTTGTGAAAAGAACATACATGCAATGACACCGGTGGATCCATGTGTGGTCTCTGTAGAGAACACACATTTCAATGACACTGGTGGATCCATGTGTGGATTGTGAACAGAACACACATGCAATGACACAGGTGGATCCATAGGTGGTATGTGAGAGAACAACCATAAAATGACTCTGGTTGTTGTTACTAAAAAGAACACACATGCAATGACTCTAGTTGTTGTTAGTGAAAAGAACACACATGCAATGACTCCAGTTGTTGTTAGTGAAAAGAACATACATGCAATGACACCGGTGGATCCATGTGTGGTCTCTGTAGAGAACACACATTTCAAAGACACTGGTGGATCCATATTTGGTATGTGAAAAGAAAACACATGCAATAACTTTTCAATGACTCTGGTTGTTGTTACTAAAAAGAACATCAATGCAATGACACTGGAGGATCCACGGGTTGATTGTGAAAAGAGCACACATGCAATGACACTGGTGAATCCATATGTGGTATGTGAAAAGAACACACATGCAATGACTCTGGTTGTTGTTAGTGAAAAGAACACACATGCAATGACACTGGTGGATCCATGTGTGGTCTCTGAAGAGAGCACATTTCAATGACTCTGGTTGTTGTTAGTAAAAAGAACACACATGCAATGACACTGGTGGATCCATGTGTGGTCCCTGAAGAGAACACACATGGAATGACACTAGTTGTTGTTACTAAAAAGAACACACATGCAATGACACAGGTGGATCCATGTGTGGATTGTGAAGGGAACACACATGCAATGACACTGGTGGATCCATATGTGGTATGTGAAAAGAACAACCAAGAAATGACTCTGGTTGTTGTGACTAAAAAGAACACACATGCAATTACTCCAGTTGTTGTTAGTGAAAAGAGCACACATGCAATGACTCCAGTTGTTGTTAGTGAAAGAACATACATACAATGACACTTGTGGATCCATGTGTGGTCTCTATAGAGAACACACATTTCAATGACACTGGTGGATCCATATGTGGTATGTGAAAAGAACACACATGCAATGACTCTGGTTGTTGTTAGTGAAAAGAACACACATGCAATGACACAGGTGAATCCATGTGTTGTCTCTGAAGAGAGCACACATTTCAATGACTCTGGTGTTGTTAGTAAAAAGAACACACATGCAATAACACTGGTGGATCCGTCTGTGGTCTCTGAAGAGAACACACATGCAATGACACTGGTTGTTACTAAAAAGAACACACATGTAATGACACTGGTGGATCCATGTGTGGATTGTGAAGGGAACACACATGCAATGACACTGGTGGATCCATATGTGGTATGTGAAAAGAACAACCATGAAATGACTCTGGTTGTTGTTACTAAAAAGAACACACATGCAATGACTCCAGTTGTTGTTAGTGAAAAGAGCACACATGCAATGACTCCAGTTGTTGTTAGTGAAAGAACATACATACAATGACACTTGTGGATCCATGTGTGGTCTCTATAGAGAACACACATTTCAATGACACTGGTGGATCCATATGTGGTATGTGAAAAGAACACACATGCAATGACTCTGGTTGTTGTTAGTGAAAAGAACACACATGCAATGACACTGGTGGATCCATGTGTGGTCTCTGAAGAGAGCACGCATTTCAAAGACACTGGTGGATCCATATTTGGTATGTGAAAAGAACACACATGCAATGACTCTGGTTGTTGTTAGTGAAAAGAACACACATGCAATGACACTGGTGGATCCATAGGTGGTATGTGAAAAGAACACACATTTCAATGACTCTGGTTTTTGTTACTAAAAAGAACACACATGCAATGACACTGGTGGATCCATGGGTGGATTGTGAAAAGAACACACATGTAATGACACTGGTGGATCCATAGGTGGTATGTGAAAACAACACACATGCAATGACTCTGGTTGTTGTTAGTGAAAAGAACACACATGCAATGACACTGGTGGATCCATGTGTGGTCTCTGAAGAGAGCACGCATTTCAATGACTCTGGTTGTTGTTAGTAAAATGAACACACATGCAATGACACTAGTGGATCGATGTGTGGTCTCTGAAGAGAACACACATGCAATGACTCTGGTTGTTGTTAGTAAAAAGAACACACATGTAGTGACACTGGTGGATCCATGTGTGGATTGTGAAGAGAACACACATGCAATGACACTGGTGGATCCATAGGTGGTATGTGAGAAGAACAGCCATGAAATGACTCTGGTTGTTGTTACTAAACTGAACACACATGCAATGACTCTAGTTGTTGTTAGTGAAAAGAACACACATGCAATGACTCCAGTTGTTGTTAGTGAAAAGAACATACATGCAATGATACCGGTGGATCCATGTGTGGTCTCTGTAGAGAACACACATTTCAATGACACTGGTGGATCCATATGTGGTATGTGAAAAGAACACACATGCAATGACTCTGGTTGTTGTTAGTGAAAAGAACATACATGCAATGACACCGGTGGATCCATGTGTGGTCTCTGTAGAGAACACACATTTCAAAGACACTGGTGGATCCATATTTGGTATGTGAAAAGAACACACATGCAATGACTCTGGTTGTTGTTAGTGAAAAGAACACACATGCAATGACACTGGTGGATCCATAGGTGGTATGTGAAAAGAACACACATTTCAATGACTCTGGTTTTTGTTACTAAAAAGAACACACATGCAATGACACTGGTGGATCCATGGGTGGATTGTGAAAAGAACAGACATGTAATGACACTGGTGGATCCATAGGTGGTATGTGAAAACAACACACATGCAATGACTCTGGTTGTTGTTAGTGAAAAGAACACACATGCAATGACACTGGTGGATCCATGTGTGGTCTCTGAAGAGAGCACGCATTTCAATGACTCTGGTTGTTGTTAGTAAAATGAACACACATGCAATGACACTGGTGGATCGATGTGTGGTCTCTGAAGAAACACACATGCAATGACTCTGGTTGTTGTTAGTAAAAAGAACACACATGTAGTGACACTGGTGGATCCATGTGTGGATTGTGAAGAGAACACACATGCAATGACACTGGTGGATCCATAGGTGGTATGTGAGAAGAACAGCCATGAAATGACTCTGGTTGTTGTTACTAAACAGAACACACATGCAATGACTCTAGTTGTTGTTAGTGAAAAGAACACACATGCAATGACTCCAGTTGTTGTTAGTGAAAAGAACATACATGCAATGATACCGGTGGATCCATGTGTGGTCTCTGTAGAGAACACACATTTCAATGACACTGGTGGATCCATATTTGGTATGTGAAAAGAACACACCTGCAATGACTCTGGTTGTTGTTAGTGAAAAGAACACACATGCAATGACACTTGTGGATCCATAGGTGGTATGTGAAAAGAACACACATGCAATGACTCTGGTTGTTGTTAGTGAAAAGAACATACATGCAATGACACCGGTGGATCCATGTCTGGTCTCTGAAGAGAGCACGCATTTCAATGACTCTGGTTGTTGTTAGTAAAATGAACACACATGCAATGACACTGGTGGATCCATGTGTGGTCTCTGAAGAGAACACACATGCAATGACTCTGGTTGTTGTTACTAAAAAGAGCACACATGTGGTGACACTGGGGGATCCATGTGTGGATTGTGAAGAGAACACACATGCAACGACACTGGTCGATCCATATGTGGTATCTGAAAAGAACAGCCCTGAAATGACTCATGTTGTTGTTACTAAAAAGAACACACATGCAATGACTCCAGCTGTTGTTAGTGAAAAGAGCACAGATGCAATGACTCAAGTTGTTGTTTGTGAAAAGAACATACATGCAATGACACCGGTGGATCCATGTGTGGTCTCTGTAGAGAACACACATTTCAATGAGACTGGTGGATCCATGTGTGGATTGTGAAGAGAACACACATGCAATGACACAGATGGATCCATAGGTTGTTGTTACTAAAAAGAACACACATGCAATGACTCTAGTTATTATTAGTGAAAAGAACACACATGCAATGACTCCAGTTGTTGTTAGTGAAAAGAACATACATGCAATGACACCGGTGGATCCATGTGTGGTCTCTGTAGAGAACACACATTTCAAAGACACTGGTGGATCCATATTTGGTATGTGAAAAGAACACACATGCAATGACTCTGGTTGTTGTTAGTGAAAAGAACACACATGCAATGACACTGGTGGATCCATAGGTGGTATGTGAAAAGAACACACATTTCAATGACTCTAGTTTTTGTTACTAAAAAGAACACACATGCAATGACACTGGTGGATCCATGGGTGTATTGTGAAAAGAACACACATGTAATGACACTGGTGGATCCATAGGTGGTATGTGAAAACAACACACATGCAATGACTCTGGTTGTTGTTAGTGAAAAGAACACACATGCAATGACACTGGTGGATCCATGTGTGGTCTCTGAAGAGAGCACGCATTTCAATGACTCTGGTTGTTGTTAGTAAAATGAACACACATGCAATGACACTGGTGGATCGATGTGTGGTCTCTGAAGAGAACACACATGCAATGACTCTGGTTGTTGTTAGTAAAAAGAACACACATGCAATGACACTGGTGGATCCATAGGTGGTATGTGAGAAGAA